>PVIH01004890.1:0-132429 GCA_004025045.1 Sigmodon hispidus | reverse complement strand
AGAAAATGGAAAGCTCTCCCATGTTCCTGGATTGGTAGGATCAACATAGTAAAAATGGCAATTCTACCAAAGGCAATCTACAGATTCAATACACTGCCCATCAAAATCCCAACACAATATTTTTTGGACCTTGAAAGAACAATACTCAATTTCATTTGGAATAACAGGAAAGCCAGGATTGCCAAAACAATTTTACTCAGCAAAAGAACCTCAGGAGGTATCACCATCCCTGACTTCAAGCTATACTATAGAGCTACAGTAATAAAAACAGCCTGGTAGTGGAATAAAAATAAACTTGTGTACCAATGGAATAGAATTGAGGATCCAGACATTAGCCCAAAAACCTATGAACACCTGATCTTTGACAAAGAGGCCCAAAACATTCAATGGAAAAATTATAGTATATTTAACAAATGGTGTTGGCATAGCTGGATGGAAGTATGTAGAAAAATGCAAATAGATCCGAGCCTGTCACCTTGCACAAAACTCAAATCCAAGTGGATCAAAGATCTCAACTTAAACCCAGCCACTTTGAACTTGATAGAAAAGAAAGTAGGAAATACTCTTCTACGAATTGGCACAGGCAACCACTTCCTAAATATAACACCAGTGGCACAGACACTAAGGCCAACAATCAATAAGTGGGATCTCCTGAAGATAGGAAGCTTCTGCAAAGCCAAGGACACTGTCAATAGGACAAAAAGACAGCCTACAGAAAGGGAAAAGATTTTCATCAACCCTCTATCAGTGATAGAGGACTGATCTCTAAGGTATATAAAGAGCTCAAGAATCTAGAGCCCCAAACCTTGAATAACCCAATCAAAAAATGTGGTTCAGATCTAAAAAGGGAATTCTCAGCAGATGAGCTACGAATGGCTGAAAGGCACCTGAAAAAGTGCTCATCATCTTTAGCCATCAGAGAAATGTAAATCAAAACAACTTAGAGATACCACCTAACACCTGTTAGATTGGCTAAGATAAAAGGCACAGATGACAGCCTATGTTGGAGAGGATGCGGAGCAAGGGGAACACTCCTCCGTTGTTGGTGGGAGTGTAAGCTTGTTCAACAACTTTGGAATGCAATATGGCTGTTTCTCAGAAAATTGAGAATCAATCTCCCCAAGGACCCAGCAATACCACTTCTGGGTGTATACCTTAAAGAGGCATATTCACACTCCAAAGGTATTAGCTCAACTATGCTCATAGCAGCATTATTTGTAATAGCAAGAACCTGGAAACAACCTAGATGTCCCTCAACTGAAGAATGGATTAACAAACTGTGGTACATCTACATAATGGAATACTACTCAGCAGTAAGAAAAAAATGACATCCTAAAATTCTCAGGCAAATGGATGGATTTGGAGAATATCCTCCTGAGCGAGGTATCACAAACTCAGAAAGATAAGCAGGGGATGTACTCACTCATCATTGGTCTCTAAACAAACAAACAAGAAAAAATGCCAAGCATACGCAAGCTGCAATCCACAACTACTGAACAGCTTGGGATCAGAACCAACTATAGGAACACCTGACTCACTCTTGAGGGAGGGGCGACAAAACTGGATTTGCCAGGAGTGGAGACTGATCTAAGCGTTATTGCGTCAGTGGGACCATAGGACTGTCTGCTCCCTGCCCAGGGAGGCGATGGGGAGTTGTGGAGAAGAAAAACTGACCTGATGTGGCGGGAAGGGGAAGGGACCTTGAATGGGGATATACAGGGATGGCAAAAAAAATTCAGAGGGAAAGCTGAACACAAAGTAAATATATGTGTAGCAATCTTATTTGCATTATCACCCTTGATAAGTCATGCTAATGATTTTTATCTTCTTTATAGTTATTGTTAACTTAACAGCATTTTAAATTCATTTTACTGTGTGTCTTGATAAATACAAAATGAATAAAGAAAACAAACAAACAAACAAACAAAAAATCACAACAACAAAAAACAAAATTCATGGGACCAGAGTGAACTTTTTGCTGCAAGAGGCTGACCCCAATCACCTATTTTTATCATCATTATTATTATTATTATTATTATTAACAAAGAAGTCACACTTTCTATCCTTGTATATCCTTATTCAAGGTTCCTACCCTCTCCCTCCACATCAGTTCATTTCAAAGACAAGGAAATTCTGAAATTGTTGCTTCAATTTAAAGTTGAATAAATTAAGACTAAAAGAATAAAAGAAAATAAACAAAAAGTAAAGGCTGAATGAATTATCAGATGTGGTTCATTGCTATTAACCCATTACTTAGGAGTTTGGAGCAGAAAGAGTATTATAAATACAAGGCTGAGATACAAAGTGAAAGTAATAGATACCTTCATTAGTGTTCACAGGATTCATGGAGCATAGGGAACAACATGCTTAACAAGTGATGTTCACATTCTGGTCACCATGTCCACAGTTACCCTACATGTCAGGAACTCAAGAGTCCAATAAAGGCCTACTCCAGAACAATGGATGGATCCTGCTTGGTCCTGAGGTCTAAGGTTGCCTATGCTATTAGTTTCCCAGCTAGAATCAAATCAGGGAAACTTATGGAAGAAAAGGTGACAAGCTTGTTATAACCAATGGGAATGGACTACACCAAGGACACAAGGCCTTCTACATACAACAGGACTCATGCAGATATGAATTCTTAGAGACTGTAGCACCACATACAAGGCTTTCACATGTCTAAACCAGATTGGGTTCCAGTACTAAGAGGGGTCATGGACACAACTTCATATCCCCAATCCAGAAACTGTTTCCAATTGATAACATGTTTCAAAGGAAAAAGATGAATTTCTTTAAGTGAATCTCACTGGATATATAAACTACCCTTAAGAGGAGGCTCCTTGCTCATATGGCCAAGACAAAATGAACTCAATGGAATTTGGGGGAAACTTTTGTGTCACACAATGCTTTGTCTGGGTACATTTTTACTCTACAAATATGCTGTGTATATATTGTGGTTTCTCATTTTATTATGTGTGTGAATGTTTGTGCCTCAGCATGTGTATTTGTTTCTTTGGCTCTGTTTTTTTCCTATTCTGGTTTTTTTTTTAACCCTTCCTTCTCGTCATTTTAGAAGTTTTTATTCTAATAAGAGAATGGAAGACTGGGTGTGGATTTGGGTGAGTATGTAAATGGGGAGTATCTGTGAGTTGTGGTTTGCAGCTTGGGCATGATTTGCTTTTTTCTTGTTTGTTTGTTGGTTTGTTTAGAGTCCACTAATGAGTGAGTATATCCCCTGCTTATCTTTCTGGGCTTGTGATACCTTGCTCAGGAGGATATTCTCCAAATCCATCCATTTGCCTGCAAATTTTACAATATCATTTTTTCTTACTGCTGAGTAGTACTCCATTGTGTAGTTGTACCACAGTGTGTTAATCCATTCTTCAGTTGAGGGACATCTAGGTTGTTTCCAGGTTCTTGCTATTACAAATAACTCTGAAAAGAGGATGAGATCCTTTGTAAATGAATAAGTAAATACAAACTTCAGATTAATATCTTATAAAAAGGGAAAATTAGCCATTATCATTTTTATTATTATGATGATTACTATTATTATTATTATTACTATTAGATAGAGTTTTTCTGTGTATCTATGGCTATCCTGGAGTTTGCTCTGTTGACCATGCTGGTCTCAGAGAACTACCTGTCTTTGCCTCCTGAGTGTTAAGATAAAGCCATGTGCCACCACACCTAGCTCAGAATCAGTCAAATTATAAACTAGTTCTTTTTTCCCCCAACATATGCCATCAATCATGTTTTTATACACTCAATATATACATTTCTTTTTCATTCACCTGGCATTCATGGAACCTCTACAATATACCAATACAGTTTCAGATTCTGAAGGTTCAGAAACAAACAACAAATTCCCATTCCTTGAGGTCCTGATACTCTGCTGGACAAAGTCAAGCAGAAAATAGAACAAATAAATTACCTGCTGTGTGCAATGGCATGATGTTAAGGAAAGGTAGTCTGGGGGAGAATGTGAGAAGGGAGGTAGAGTAGCTATGGTTTTGGTTTAAAAATAAAATTTATATTGTAATGATTAAAGGGGGAATAGAAAAAATGGCACGTTACTCAGAACAATAACACTAGTTTTAATTAAAAATTATTATGAGTAATTGTATTAAAATAAATATAGAAATTCAAATTTCTAAAGCATATAATGCAGATGATTTCAGCTGTTGCCTAAAGGAACCCAAAGAAAAACATAAAACCAGCAAGAGTTTTATCATTGGAGAAATGTGACTTTGCAATTGTAAATTTACCCATATAATATTTTTAGGTAATTTACCATATGATTTTTTGGGGGGTATTTAAGTAAAAATCAATATCCATGCTGGATATAATCTTTCAAAAATTCAGAGGAAAATAGGTTCTACTTCACTTTATGACAATCATATTGTCATGATAAAACCAAAGACAATATGAGAAAATGAACTAAAGAAGAATAAATTTAAATAAGTATTATTGCATAAATTCTCAACAAGATTTTAACAAGCAAATCTAACAAAGTAGAACATAAGTTATGCTTCTGATTGTATGTTATGATTGTAAAAATGAATGTCCATTGATATAGTCACAAAAAGAGAAAAAAGGAAATAATACAGTTGTTTTGTATTTTTACTTCTGTTTCTTATACATTGATCTTTTGTTCTTCTTGTTTTATATTACTTGTTAATTCCCCCAAGACCTGTCAATAATCAGTAAATTTACTCAATCTCCTGTGTGCACTAAAAGTAAGCAAATAATTGACATCAGACTTCAACTCATACTAAGCAATTGTTTTATGACAGACAGATAGAATACTGCTCATGGACCAATGTAGTTATATAAAGCTGAAAAGTGAATTCTGTAAGAAATCCTAAAAACTTCTGGGCTTAAAAACTGCTCTTTTTTTTTTTTTCTGTGTCTGATGACTGACAGATGTATACTTCATTGAAATTTAAAAAGTTTTATATATCATTTACTAAATTCCTAAGTAATATGAGAGTCAAGTTAATTGATTAAATACTTCTGATTTTCTACTTTCTAATAGAATTAAGGGAAAACAGTACAAAATTCTGGGCTGTTCATAAATTTGTAACAGAAACATTAAAAATGATTAATATTTATGCAATTTTATGGCATTTCTAAAGTCTGCCCAGTATACTATGTAGTTAAAGTGACATTAATTATTCTAATTGAAACCTACATGAACATTAGTCAAGAATTATAAATTTATTACTTGCTAAATCATTATTTTCATAGAGGAGAAAAGACTAGAATTAAATATTTATGAAATGAAATTTTTTAATCATTATGCTGTAGAAGATTCTTACTTTTGCTTTCACTCATAAAAATGTTATTTACCATAGATCAAAAGGAACAAAATGAAGGGGAACTGGGAAATCAGGTTTTCCAAGGTCCACTCTTCAATTTACAAATATGCCCATCAAATACTTTATTTATTTATACTGTTTAATCTTTTAGTATTGTAGCAAATGCACTAAATTGTCAAGAATTCACCTGCAAAAAAAATCTTGGCTAAAGTTTTAATCATACTCAGAAGCAGATGTTGGAGAGTAAGTCTAGGACATGTTGAAACTCATACCAGTTCTGGAGAGTTCAACATTCTGCTCAGAAATTCTTCTCTTCTGGAGTTGCTGAGAACTCATTTGCAGACATACTGCCTACTTCCTCTAAGCTCAAATCCTGTCTTCTGCTCTTAAATCAGTGTATTACTGGCAAAGTCCCAATTAATGCACTACACAAAACTGATAATCTCGGTCATTTTCAAGAAATTCAAACTGACCTCAATATATGTATGTGACAATAAAAATAAACTGTGTTTTATTCTTGGTTGGAATCACTTTGGCCACAAATATGTATGTGGCATTTCATATAGAAAATACTACCTGACATAAAAATAATCAAATATTTAGCTACCTGCTTTAAAATACAGTACAAACTTTCTCTGGGATATAGATGGAAAGTCAGTATTATAATGACACTATGAAAAAATTTAATAAAAGGAAAATAAGAAAACTGCTCAAATTCTAGTTGCGTTTTGTGAAAGGATTATAAAAGAAGTGACATCTACTATATGGTCACAGGAGAAAAGAAATTTTCTGAATTTAAATGTAAAATGGCCTGTTTAGGTTGGAGCTAATTCCTTAATGTTTCAGTTCTATTGTGAGTCACATTAAGTAACTACATTTGAAATGATTTAATGCAGTCTAATTTAGAAGTTAAGTCAAAAGTAATGGGGTGCTAAAATGTTTAACAAAATAAGTTTATTATACATAAACACTAATTATTGCTGTTGAAAGTGGAATCACATATTAAATAAAACCAACATAAAGATTAATTTATTAGTTAAAATGAGATGGCCATAATTAGAATTAAAAATAATCTGTCTAGCAAGTAGAGACTTTGCTCAAGTGTTAGAAACACTTACTGTTCTAGGAGAGAACATGATTGTCATTTCCAGCACTCATGCCAGCCATCTCTTAAAACTCGAGCTCCAAGGCATCTAATGCTTTCTTCTGGCCTCTTTTAGTATGTCCACCCAGGCAGGACAAACTCACACAGACAAACACACTTATACAGAAGTAAAAATCATAATCTTTAAACAGAAAATATATTGCTGAAGTCCAAAAAATAAGGTAAGCATCATTTGGAAAGCAACATAATACCCAAATAAGCAAAATAAACAGTTGGGTATATATTGTTGGTGAACTATTTCACAGAGATGGTTCTTGAAAATATTACTGTTGCTTGAGAATTCAAAGCAAATGAGAAGTAGAAGAAATTAATAAAATAAACAAGTTGTATATGAGTGAAAGAATTGTGAGGGAGAAGAATCTTAATAATTTTACCATATAGATTAAGAAAGGTGAAGAATATCACAGAAGCTCATGGAAGAAGAGGCAATAATAAATTTGTTTCCAACTGAAATAGAGATGTAAGGGTAGGGTGGGAAGTAGAAATGGAAAAGATATACTGGAAACACTCCAGTACTCTAGTGAGGCTGCTGTATTATATCACTAAAACTGTGAAAATGTTAATCATCATATTATGTTTAGAACTCTTTTTTTTTTTTACATCTCACTCATTAGAAGTGAAAAGCCAAGAGCAGAAATGGCCCAAAGATTTAACCTTGACCTGTTCTTTCAGACAACCAGATTTCAGTTCTTGGCACCCACATCAGGCAGCTCAGGACAAGAATAAACCATGCCGATTACCAACTCTGAAGTCCATATTCTGTAAACTTGTGTTAAAATGTATTACAGCTCCCCATCTCTAGGACCTGGCCACCAGGGCACAATTTATGCACCTCCACCCTGCTCATTGTCACCTCAGTTGCATGCCAGCAGGGAAGAAACCTGTGGTCAGGCATCCCTACCAACATATTCCATTTGACCCTGCAATCCACAAGTTCCATTCCTTCTGCCAAACTGACCTATAACCCTTTGATCTCAGGGGCTCAATGAGACACAGTATATACCAGCTACTAATGGACTAAGAGCTCCAATTGGACTAAGAGGGGCTCCCTGAGTCACAGAACCCACTAACTCTGATTGGACAAAGAGTGCCCTTTGGTCCAAGTATAGATCCCTGAGACACAGAAACATCCAGAATGTATTGGATAAAGAATGGTTTTCCAAGACACATGCAAAAATTGCACAAATTATATGAAGAGATCAGTAGATATCAGTGTAATACCTACAACAACAAAAAGATCAATATGGCAGCAGTAGAATCTAACAGTTCTACAACTTAAGCTGCATATAAGAAATACACCTCAACTTCAAATACAAACATGTCCTCAGTGTTGTAAAGGGTTGGGAAAAGACTCTCCAATCAAATGGACATAAGAAGACAGCTGGTGTAGCTATCCTACTATCTAACGAAATTACTTCAAGCTAAAAATCGTTCAAAAGAAATTGGAAATGTCATTCCATATTAATTTTCAGAAAAATCCATCAAGATGAAGTCTCAACTTTGAAAATTTATGCTCCAGATACAAGTGCACCAATGTATGTAAAAGAAACATTATTAAAGTTTAAGTTATAATTAGAACCATGCATACTAATAGTAGGAGACTTCAACACCTTATTCTCACCAATGGACAGGTCTGCCAGACAGATACTTAACAGAGAAATAAGGGTTTTAATAAAAATTACGACTCAAATGGACTTAATAAATATATACAGAACATGTCACCCAAACATAAAAGAATATACCTTCTCTGTATCCTGTGGAACTTTCCTTAAAATTGATCACTTACTTGCTTATAAAATAAATATTAATAGATACAAAAATTAAAATGATCTCTTGTATTTGTCAGACCCCTATGGCCTAAAGTTAGAGTTCAACAACAACACAAACTGCAGAAAGTCTACAAATTTATGAATAATGAAATATGAAGAACTTCAAACTAAACAACCTCAGGTTCAAGAGAGAAAGAAAGGAAGTAAGGAAGGGAGGTAGGAAGGAAGAAAGAAAGGAAGGAAGGAACTAAGAAAGGAATGAAAGAAGGAAAGTAAAGTCTTCTTAGAATTTAATGTAAATAAATGTTGTAGAAAGTTTTCCCGGCCCATTTTGGGTCCGGGAGGTTTGTGACCTGGTGCGCGGGTTGGCTTTTGTCCCCCAAAGAAATGAATCACACGCTTATATTCTTTAAACTGTTTGGTCCATATCTTAATCACATTACTAGCTAGTGCTTTCATCTTAATTCAACCCATTTCCATTTATCTTTCCATCACGTGGCCCACAGTCCGTGGCTCACCTACATGCTGCTTCTTCGGGGTTCAGATGGAGACTGACTAACTCCACCCTTTCCTACCTGCCTGCCCTCTGATTCTCCACCCACTTCTACGGTGCTGTGCATAGGCCAAATCAGTTACTTTATTTACAACATACAGAACATTCCACCACAAATAAATGCCCAACATATCCAAATATATGGGACACAATGAAAGCAGTGCTAAGAGGAAAGTTTATAGAACTAAGTTCCTACATAAAAAATTTGCAGAAATCTCACAATCAAGATAGTCAACATTAAAATACCAAACCATCTATTCAAAAAAAATGGGGTACAAATCTAAACAGAGAATGCTCAACAGAAGAATTTCTTTTTTATTATTTTTATTATTATGAATAAAATCAAATTTTTATCCATGTATTCCCTTGTTCAATCCCCCTTTCCCCTCTTGCCCCTCTCAGACACTCTCTGATCTCCCCATCGCTTTATCTCCTCCCCAGCAAGGGTAGAAGGTCCCAAGTTCACAATGTGGCTTAGTTCAACATGCATTCCCGGCAGATCTGCTTTCCTCACCCCCATGTCAAAACTGACTCAGGTGTTCCTCTGGATGGAATGGGCTCCATGGTGCTGGTTCAAGGTGTTTCAGATCCCAACATGCTCAGTGGTTGTAGATTGCAGCTTGGACATGCTTTGCTTTTTGCTTTTTTGTTAGAGTCCACTAAAGAGTGAGTAAATTCCCTGCTTATCTTCCTGGTATCTGGTATCTTATCCCCTGATATCTCGATCAGGAGGATATTCTCCAAATCCATCCATTTGCTTGCTAATTTTAGGATGTCATTTTTTTTTTCTGCTGAGTAAGTAATCCATTCTGTAAAGGTACCACAGTTTGTTAATTTATTCTTCAGTTGGGGAGCATCTAGGTTGTTTCCAGGTTCTTGCTATTACAAATAATGCTGCTGTGAATATAGTTGAGCTAATGACTTTGGAGTGTGAATGTGCATCTTTAGGGTATATGCCCAGTAGTGGTATAGCTGGATCCTTGGGGAAAATGATTCCCAGTTTTCTGAGAAACCACTGTACTGCATTCCAGAGTGGCTGAACAAGCTTACACTCCTACCAACAATGGAATAGTGTTCCCCTTGTCCCATATCCCCTATAGCATAGGCTGTCATCTTTGTCTTTTATCTTAGCCACTCTGACAGGTATAAGGTGGTATCTCAAAAGTTGTTTTGATTTGCATTTTTCTGATGGCTAAAGATGTTGAACACTTTTTTCAAATGCCTTTCAGCCATTTTTAATTCTTCTGCTGAGAATTAGCTTTTTAGTTCTGAACCCCATTTTTTGATTGGGTTATTCTAGGTTTGAGCTCTAGTTCCTTGAGTTCTCTAGTTTTAGAGATCAGTCTTCTTCCACAGAAAAACTTCAAATGGCGAAAAGGTATGGAAAAAGTTGCTCAACATTATTGGCTATCAGAATTCTGAAATACAAAACCTAACAGAATGGCTAAGAACAAAAACACTGACAACAGCCTGTGCAGAAAAGGATGTGAAGTAAGAGAGACACACCCTCATTTCTGGTGGAAGTGTAATTACTGGTTTTGGAAATTACTGGTTTTTTTTTTTTTTTGAGAACTGTGAATTAATATACCTCAGGATCTTGCAATACTGCTCTTGGACATATATCCAAAGGATACACATTCATAATACCACAAGTACATTTAATTAACTGTGTTTGTAACAGCATAATAACCATAATGTAGAAACAACCAATATGGTCACCAAATTAAAGAATGAATTTAAAGAAGAAAGTGGTACATTAACATAATGGGGTATTATGTAGTGGCAAAAAAATAACATCTTGAAAAATTTCAGACAAATAAATGGAAGAAAAGAAAAACCACCCTGTGTGTTGTAACCCAGAGAAAGAATAACAAGCATAAACATGATATGTATTTACTTATAAGTGGATATTAGATGTAAAGCATAGAAAAACCCGGATACAATCTATAATCAAAGAGAAAAATAGGTAGCACCCTACCCATGGATTATCCTGGGAAGGAGCAATAGATAAGATCTCATGAATAAATTGGAAGCATGGGGAGGGGGAGGTAGGAAGGAACAGGAAGGTTGAATTGGGGTTGGTCAGAGAAGAAGAACATCAAAACAGATATCTTGATAGAGGGAGTCATTTGGGGATTAGCGAGGAACCCGATGCTAGGAAAATTCCCAGGAATTCACAAAAATGAACTTGGCTAAGATTTCAAGCTATAGTGGAGAGTGTGCTTAAACTAGCTATCCCCTGTAACTAAATTAATGACCACTCTAATTGTCATCATAAAACCTTCATCCAGCAACTGATGGAAGCAGATGCAGAAATTGCTAAACCCTGTGCCAAGCTCCTAGGTGAGTCAAAGTGAAGGAGAAAAGATTCCATGAGCAAAGGGGTTAAGATCATGATGAAATTCACAGAGACAGCTGACCTGAGCTATTAGGAGCTCACCGACTCTGAATTGACATCTTGGGATTCACCATAGAACCAAACTAGGTCCTTTCATTGTAGATGACACTTGTGTAGCTTGGGCAATTGGAGGGCCTCTGGCAAGGAAGCCAGGATTTATCGCTACTGCGTAATCTGGCTTTTGGGTACCCACTTCCTAAAGAGGGATACCTAGCTCAGACTTAATAGAGAGAGGAGGGGCTTGGTCCTACTGCAACTTGAATTGCTAGAATTTGTTGACCCCCTATAAGAGGCCTTTTCCACTCTGAGGAGTAAATGGGAATCAGGGCAGGGGACAGGCGAGGGAATCTTTAGGAGGAGAGGTGGGAAGGGAGACTGTGGTTGAAAGGTAAAACAAATGAAATTTTAAACTGTGTTACAATTCTCTCTCTCCAACCCCACATTGGCTTCCTCTATTAAGGTCTGCATCTCTTTCTTTTTTCTCTCCCTCCTTGTTGTTCCTCTCAATAGTGTCTGAATTAGTCACTCTTTTCACTGCTGTTGCAAAACACAGGATGAAAATAATTCAATATAACAAAAGCCCCCATTCCAGTATTAAGACTGAATTAGGTGTTCTTCTGTAGGGAATAGGCTCTGAGATGTCAGTTCATGCACCAGGACTCTAGTCCAGTCCTATTGCAGGAGGCTGAGGGAGGCTGAGGGAGGACTGGAAGGGACTGGGAGGAGGAAAGGGAGGGGGAACAGTGGTATATATGAGAAAAAAAACCTTCTTAAATAAAAATGTCTAATAAAAAAAGAAGAAGAAAAGCATTGGTTTGGCTCACAGTGTGAGGAGGGGAAGAGAAGTCATGACAGGAAGAACGTAAGCCAGCTTGTTATATTGCACCCACACTCAAGAAGAGTTTATTTTTCCTCCTTTTTTTTATGTTCTGGGAACCCAGTCCAGAGAACGTTGCTGCCTATATCCTGGGTGGAATTTATTACCTCAAGTAACCTGATCTAGAAATTCCCTCAGAGAGATATTCAGAGATTTGCTGGAGAAGTCATCCTATTCTCTGCCTCTTTCCTCCCTCCTGTTTTCCTTATATCGTCCACCATTCTTTTATTTTACTTTGAGGTAGAAGCAAATGTGCTCAGCCTGGGCTGTTTTTCCATTAAAAAATGAGCACCCAGTCACATGCCCTCACCTTATAGCTTACAGGACGACTGAGTCAGGCAAACCAAAGCTGTCTTTATTACAATGGGAAGTAGCTAGTTTTTCATTTAGAGAACAGTTTGCCTACTTGATATAAATGCTTCTAACTGTGAAAAACACATGGCTTGGGATCATGAATCTTTAATAGGTTTGTATTCTAAAGGCCATGGTATAAAAATAGCCCTTGGAACTCTGCAGTAATGTTGATTATACATTATGTTTTGCCACGCATTGCAAGGATAATATGTCTCTATGAATTCCATTTCTATTTTTCATTATCTGTATCCTACACCATTAACTTTTAATGAATGTGCCTTTTATTTGCTGTCCTAACATTGTTTTGTCTCTTCAAATAGCTTACACATTTTTAAAGAAAGAAAACATATTTTTCTTTCGATATAAGATTCTTATTTCCAGCTCTTCTCTATACTGTTTAATTATGACAGTTGAAAATATGAAGGCTAATTCACACTGAGGACTTCTGGAATGCCATACTCCCGCCGTCTTACCATTACCTGAGCAGAAAACCAAGATATGCTTCTGTGCCTGTTCTTCATTCACTTCATTATGTCGTTTTATCCCACTTTTTTGACTTCACTTTTGTTGTTTCCTTCATGAAATCTTCGCAGTAAATACCATGATATAAATTCTCTGACACCTCAAAGAGTAATCAGGAAGGTGTGTTTGTCAATTTTATAAACTAAATGTTATTCTCTGTTGCAATGTTATTACACAGTATTGTCCAATAAAAGATATATATATATATATATATATATATATATATATATATATATATGGCGCAAAGGTCATGTTGGCTGATCATTACCTATGGTGGAGAGTGACTCCTTGGAAATAACAAAGCATAGGACTGAATCTTCACAGCTCTCCCTTGTAGAAAGAGCACAGGATTGACTCAAAGTCAGTGTCACCACCATTGTCACCACAGCTACTGAAATGAGCATAGGTAAGAGCACTCCCGTCTGTATAGCCTCTGCTTAAGACACTAAGTTAAATGTATGGGCAGTGCTTAATTATTGAAAAGCCAGCACTTGGATCTCTAGAGGCAGATGACACTGCCTAGACTCTGGGGTCACCTCTCCCATCTCAGTTCTGCCCTGTGACCGCAATTTTATATATCAACAAATTCTCCTGATAAGAACATAGAAATTCAGAGAATTTGAGTCCAGTGTTTCATTTCCTTTCTACCCAGGAATCTCAAACTTCTTTTAAAGTCCAATCACTTTTATTTTTTTCAAAATAAGTGCAACAAATATTCTGAGATCTTTTTCATATAACACCAGGGATTAAAAATTATTTTGTGTGTGTGTGTGTAGGTGTGAATTAGATAATGCACCTAAAATCAATCAAGAATCTAATTTTCCACAAATGGCAGTCATTGACAATTGAATTATAATATTCAAAGTGGAAGAGAGACAGAGAGAGAATACAAACAGTTATTTTGCATAAAGAAAGAGTGAATAAAATAAACTGTGTTTACCTCTGTACTTTAAAGAAAGAACTGGCAATCCACCTTCAAAAAAACTGTGGTATTATTCATAGAATCCACTTGGAGAGACTAGATTTTTGCATCTTTTGTTTAATTTTTTTCTCTACATGTGTATGAAAGTCTTTTGTGTATACAGGAGTCCAATGTGTGTGAGTACATGTATAATGATGAATATGTGTATTCATGTTCATGTACAAATGGAGACCAGAAGTTCACATAGAGTGTCTTCCTGATTCTTCTGCCCCATGTATTGAGACCTTCTTAAACCCAGAGCTCACTAATTCAGCTAGTTTGCATAGCCAACTGATCCAGGGGATCAGCTTTCAGCTCTAGAGTAAGAACATTTCAAGCTTGGGGCCATGTCCATCAAGTAAACTCACCTGGACATCTAAATTAAACTCCCCAAGCATTTGAGGTTAGTACCTTATTGACTGAGCCAACTCACTAATAACTAGATGTTTGAATTCTAATACCGCAGTTGCAGCAGCAGACTATATTTTTTAGATAAATGAACTAAAATTTTATAGTAAAATTCCCCTCTATTTTGACATTTAGACAAACTACAAAAAAATAATAGAGAACAAAATGCAATTAAATACAACTTTACATAAGTAAAATTTTTCACCTCAGTCTAGCTACATTATTATCATGGAATAACATGAAAAATTGCAGATGATTTGGTTTAATGATGGGCCTATTACCTAGAAACAATCAAGACCTTAAGTTTTTAAAGGAGCGTCACATGACAGTTTATGCACAATATCCCTAGCTATTTTTAATATTTTAATAGTTTTGAGATTAATACATTTATATCATGTCCCTTTCCTTGCCTCCTCCTAAGCCCTCCCATATAGCACCCATACTCTACATCTTCTTCTCCATCAAATCTATGGCTTGCTTTTATTTATTAAATATATATAAAAATACACTTAGTCAGGCTTATGATACTACACACACACATATAAATGCAAATACACTTACTCAACTTTAAAATGCTACATATATATCTTTCCCCCATTGATATCACAATGTCTATTGGTTTATAGTCTTGTTTGGCTCATTTTAAGGCATTTAATTTGTATTGATGAGACTTCATGGGAGTAGCTTCTGACACTCCCAGGAGAAACAATCTCACAGCAAACTCCCTGTTCTGCTGGCTCTTGGAGTCTTTCTGCTCCATCTTCAGCAATAGTCTCAGAGATTTAGGTGCAAGATTGTGTTGTCAATGTATCACTTGGCACTGGCTACACATCTCTTCATTTTGACTGGATATGGTTTTCAGCAGTGATCTTAGTCTGATGCAATAACTATTTTTTTTCTCACAAGGAGTATTGCTTATATTTATCTGTGGACATCAAAACAAAGTTAAGTAGAATGCTGTTCTAATAAACTAACATTTATAAGCTCCCCTTCAAGAACCCTGATTTCACTAGCCCTTTCCTTACCAGGCCTGCTTTTCCTCTCATTAAGCACCTCTTAGGTTCAATTAGAGACTGATTGGTTATTTAAACAGTATGCATGATACTATTGCATTCACAGGGTTATTATGCTAGACTCACCTTGGATGTAGATCATAGTTATCAAAGCTGGGTGGGCTGTTGATTGCTTCCACCCTTTGAAAGCTTTCACAATGACTATGATGTCATGGGAGCTAAAGCCTCTGGTCCCTGTGTTAGAAGTGAAAAGTCTCTAACTCTCATCACACAGCCTTTATTCAGTAACTGATGGAAGCAGATGCAGATCCACAGCCAATCCCAAGGCCAAGATCTGGGATTTCAATTGAAGAGAGGGAAGAGAGATTATTTGAGCAAGGAAAGGAGATCAAGATCATGATGGGGAACTCTAAAGAGACAATTGCTTCCCTAGCTAGTGGGAAATCATAAACTGTTTTATTTTTTTAATTTAAAAAGGTTACTTTCCATATATACAACTGCTCCCCTTCCTTTCCCTCCTTCCAGATCCTCACAGTCATCCCTCAGCCTCCTCCCATCCATTCCCCAAAGAGGGCAAGGAGTCTCAAAGTGGGTTAGTTCCAATGAGGTAGGGCTGTTTCCCTCATCCCAGTATTAAGGCTGGGTTAGGTGTTCTTCTGTAGGGAATGGGCTCCAAGATGTCAGTTCATGTACCAGGAACATTGTCTGGTCCTAGAGCAAGAGGCTCCACAAACTGCACATGTCATTTGACAGATGTCTGCCTTTGAATGATTTAGTTCCTTTTCTTAAAGGTTCCTCAACAATTGTTTCTGATTTGGTGAGCTCCCAATAGCTCCACTCAGCTGTCTCTGTGGGTCTCCTTCTCATAATCCTGATGCCTTTGGTTGCATTCTCTCTCTCCCTCTCCCTCTGCCTCTCTCTCTCTCTCTCTCTCTCTCTCTCTCTCTCTCTCTCTCTCTCTCTCTCTCTCTTCACCTAGACAGGGAGATCAATTTGGTGCTTAGATATGGATCTCAGCTTCTGCCTCCATGCATTGGTGGATGAATTGCTCAACATATTTAGCCATGAGAAAAATACAAATCAGAACAATTTTGAGAAAATACCTTATATCTGTCAGAATGACTAAGATCAAAACCACAGATGACAGCCTATGCTGGACAGGATGCAGAGCAAGGGGAACATTAATCCATTGTTGGTGAGAGTCTAATTTGTATAGCTACTTTGGAATGCACCATGGTGGTTCCTCACAAAACAGGGAATTAATCCGCCCAAAAGTCCAGCAGTACCACTATTGAGCCTATACCCAAAGAATGTACATTCTTACCCTAAGGGCATTAGCTTAACTATGTTAATAGCAGCATTATTCTTAATAGCAAGGACCTGGAAGCACCTAGATACTGCTCTACTGAAGAATGGATTAACAAACTATGGTACATTTACACAATGAATTACTTACTCAGCAGAAAAAAAATGACATCCTAAAATTTGCAGGCAAATGAATGGATTTGGAGAATATTCTCATGAGGTAGGCATCACAAACCCAGAAAGATAGACACAAGGTGTACTTACTCATTAATGGACTTTAGACAAAAAACAAAGAATACCTAAGCTGTAAAACAAAAGCCCTGAAAAGCTTGGGATCAGAAAGAACTTAAGAGAGACATCCAGGAATCACCCCAGGGAGAGAAAATAGAGGAGATCTTCTTAGCAAATTGAGAATATAATGGGTATCGACCAAGGAGAGTTGGGAAGAAATCATGAGAGAAAATGGTTGAGTGAAATGAGAAACAAGGAGGGATCAAAAAAGAGATGGATATCTTGATAGAGAAAGTCAATGTGGTCTTGGAAAGAGACTGGGTGCTAAAAAAAAAAAACCTCCCAGAACTCAAAGGATGTTCCTGGCTAGGTCTCCAACCAATAGTGGAGGGGATGCCTAAATAGGACTTCCCATAATCTAATGAATAGCCACCCTAAGTGTCATCAAAGAGCCTACATGCAAAAAAATTCTTAAACTAAAAAAAAGAAGCAAGTTCATAATGTAAAAAATTAAAGATTGCTTGAAGATCAGAGGACAGAGCTATCCACAGAGTTATCCATAAAGTTTAGGCAGAGGAGGCGCACACCTTTAATCTTAATACTCAGTAGGCAGAGATTCATGTGGCTCTTTGTGAGTTCAATGCCAGCTTGGAATTTATGAGATTAATCCTGTCTAAAAGAGAAACAGAGCCAGGTAGTGGTGGCACATACCTTTAATCCTAGCATTTGGTATTACATACCTTTAATCTCAACACTAGAAACGTTAAGACAGGAAGTAATATGGCTGGTCAGAGAAAGAAATATAAGGCAGAAGGAGTTCATCCATCTTCCCTGATTGTTTTTTTTTTTTTCTCTTTAATCTGAGGGTAGAAGCCTTAAGTCTATGGATTCTTTGAGATAGAATCTTCTACTTTTGGCTTGAGAAATTGTCTAGGTGAGAAATTTCTCTGTGACTTGTTTCTCTGTCAGTCTGATCTTAAAGTGTTTATCTCAATATCTGGATCCAATTAGGACTCATGAAAAAAAAAAGAACAGAAAGAAAGTACATTGCTAGTGAACTTTAAATGTAAATTAAGTTTGTAATCTCAGTGCTACAGAAGGAGGTGTACAAGAATCTTTAATTTTCACACTACCTAGGCTACATACTAAAATCATGTTTGCAACTATAAATAAATAAAAGTAATTTTTAACCAGGTCTCTAAACACAAAACATGATACAGAGTTATAGTATAGAACACATTCTCATTAGTAATTAAGAATCTAATCTACATGGCTACATCATATAATCCAAGGAAAGTTTTTACTCAAACAGTTGGGAAATTAATTGTACCAGTGGTTATCTCTTTCTTGAAAGGTCAGTATTTTAGGACACATAAATCTATACATAAGTTAAACCTGATAAATTTTTCCTTGCAAAAGCTTGTTTTGCATTTTCTGGGACTATGAATAATAGCAACCAGGACACAGCCTCCAGTACAGTCAACTTAATTTGTGTCAGAAGTGTGTTATGTAGTCAGCAATGGGATTCTACTACATAGCTCTGGTGGACAACCAAGAGAAAAGACATTATCTTGTGTTATTTGGGGAACCTCTATATATAGCTCATATAGAGATATCTCTGATAGAAAATCTGAATTCTTGATTAAATGCTATGACTTCTGTATACAACACAATTGCATTCTGATTTTGTCTTTTTATTTAAAATATGGATAAATTTACCCTCATGAATTTTTTCTTATAATGAATTAAATTTTCTTCTTTGACAAAAGAAGAAATGGAAAGACTCTAGCAATATAAACACCTATGGGAGTAGTCAAGGACAATAGCAATAGGGTACAAAATATTTTGAGAGTCTCATGAACAACTTTAATAAACAATTTAAAAGAAGCATTCTCATACATGATATTGGGGACTTTTGTCATATAGAAGTTGGCTCTTAGAGGAAGCCATTTTCTACTCAAATAGGAAATTATCTTTTAAACTACACATGTATATTTATATATTGACATTTGTATAGTATAGTTATTTCCCCTTTGGTGGATAGATAGTAACAATAATAGTAATAATGTTCATCAAGACTTTTTTAGACCTCGGTGTAGTGGGATTTAGGCATTACTTAGGTAAGCTTTAGCAGCTCCTGAAAATCAGGACCCGGACAAGGTGTGGTCAGAATCTATTGAGACCCTGACTTCCTTTTTTGTTTTGTACCTGCCTTCTTGGAGAGCAGCCCAACAGCCCAGTGTTGGACAGTTCCATCTCCAAGAATTGTCCTAAGGTTCCACTTGTATAAGTGAGTGTTTATATAACTCCTTAATGAATATTAATCCTTTATATGATATTTTGCAAGTGGATAACTTATGTAATAACTCGAATTGTTAACTGGCAATCCTCCATGCTTCTCGTGCATCTATTTTCCATTTTCTCCTCCATAATAGCACCTTGTTTTTTCTAATTCCTACATCAGGTTGCTGTTACCCTGATATTTCCTTCTCCTCAACTCCTCACACTTACAATGGTCTCTTTTTAATTTCTGTAGTTCTGTAGTTACTCTAATCTATGCGAAAACATCAGAAAATAGAACCTCAGGTAAACAAGTGACTTTTGTGTTTCGTGTCTGAATACTCTCATTCAATATAATTATTTTTATTTTATCCATTTGTTTGCAGAGTTTATAATTTAGTATTTATTTATAGCTGAATAGTATTCAATAGTGAAAATATAACACATTCTTATCTATTCATAAGCTGAAGGACTTTTAGGTTGTTTCCACCTTCTAGCTCTTGTGAATAAAGCAGCAATAAATATGAGAGAGAAAGTATAGTGTGAAGTAGAAAGTCAAGCCATTTGGTCAAATGCCAATAAGTGATACAGTCAAATCCTGTACTAAATTTAGTTTTCATTTTAGCGAACTCTGAACGTTGATATCAGAGTAGCTGGCTCAGTTTGTAATTCACAAATCCTTCATTCTTTCTAGCTATTGCTGTCCATTGTTTGGTTGATCTTTGCCATTCTTACCAAAGTAAAATGAAATGAAAATTGTATAGACTCATATGTAAAAATCTATGAAGATTTTTTAAGGTATTTATTAGCCATTTCCCTTGTTTTGAGAATTCTCTGTTTAGGTTCCAAGTCAATTTCTTGGATGGATTGCTTTGATTTTGTTGTTGTTTGCCTTTTTCTTTTGAGTTATTTACATATTCTGGATTCTAATTCGCTATCAGATGTATAGCTGATAAAAATTCTTTCTATTATGTGGTCTATTTTCTCAGTCAGTTGAATGTTTCTTTTACTGTGTACATAATTTTAGGTTCATAAAGTCCCACTTGTCAATTTTTGGTCTTTGTTTTTGGACAAATAGAAATTAGAAATTTCTTTTCTACCTCTATATCATGTGGGGTACTGAATATACTCCATTTGAAAACTTTTAGTATTTCAAATTTCAAGTTTAGATCTTCAGTCCATTTGGTGTTAGATTTTATGCAAGGTAACAAGTACTGTCTGATATCATGCCTTTGCATGTGAATACCCAGTTTGCCTGGTACCATTTACTGAAGATGTTTTCTTTACTGTAGCATATGACTTGGCATTGGCATTGTTGTCAAATACTAAGTGCCTGAAGTTAGGTGTAATTATTCTGGGTTTTCAATTATATGATGTTGTTGTACTCGCCAGTTTTTTGTGCCATTGCCATGATGTTTGAATCACCATGGTTCTGCAATATACTTAATACTTAGAACTTATATATAACTATTCCCCATCACTATTCTTTTTACTCCAGATTATTTTGGGCCTCTGAGGACTTTTTGGTTCAATATAAACTTTAAAAGAATTTTTCCTACTTCCATGAAGCATAAGATTAAGATGTCATTCTGGAATGCATTGAGTCTATAAATGCCTTTGGTAAAGTGATCATTGATCATAAAATCAATTCTGTCTAAACAAGACCGTGGAATATCTTTTCATTTCTTACTGCTTTACTCTAGCTTTTTCTACAGAGAATTAAAGACATTAGAAAGTCCCTTCATTTCCTTAATTAGGTTTATTTCTAGATTTTTTTTTAAGTAGAGGGAGTTGATACCAATGGATGAGTGCTGTATCCATGAGCTCTTTCTCTCTACACATATATTGTTGGTGTGAAGAAAACCTATTGAATTGTGCAATTCTGTCCCATTAGTGAATTGCTCATCATTTCTAGAAGTTCTCTGGTAGAACTTTTAGGATCCATTAATGTATGGTACCATATAAGATTCAAGTAGGAAATGTTTGCTTTTTCATTTTTCTATCTCTTTAATTTCAATCATTGGTGTCACTAATGTAGCTAGTAATTTAAGCACAATATGAAAAAGATGTGGGGACTGTGGACTTATCTGTCTTTTAACTGCATTTTGTATAATGTAATCAAGTTTATCTCCAATTGGGAATATATTGACTAAATGCTTCTTATATATAGTTTTAATTATGTATTACTATACCTCCCCTAGTCTAGGTTTTCTAGGACTTCTATTATGAGTGTGTATTGGATTTTG
Source organism: Sigmodon hispidus (assembly GCA_004025045.1). NCBI lineage: Eukaryota > Metazoa > Chordata > Mammalia > Rodentia > Cricetidae > Sigmodon > Sigmodon hispidus. The sequence goes on along the minus strand of PVIH01004890.1, from coordinate 111,026 downwards.
TTAAAGGTTTTGTTAGCATGTATACATAAGATCACATAATTTTTATTTTTAAGAATATTAATGTGATTAATGACATTTTCAATTTGCTTATGTTGAATACTCCCTGTATTTTAGGGCCAACTTGTTGATATTTATATTTTTCATGTGTTTTGTTTTTATTTTATTGAGTATTTATGTCCTTAGGAATACTTTCGCTTTCATTGTTATTTTTGCTTTGTCTGATTTTCAAATTAGATTGATACTGGCTCTATCAGAGGAGTTTAGTAGTGTTCCTACTGTTTGTATTTCTTTAATACTTTTGATGAGGATTGCTACTGATCTTTTTTAAAAATTGGATAAAATCCTGTTTCAGTATCATAATTCTTCATGATCCTGTTTAAGTTGTTCCGTTCTTCTACATTTAATTTTGGTGGTTTTTGCTAAATTCATAAGTTCGGCAATTTCTTTTTAGGTTTTACAATTAAATGGAGTGTGGGTTTTAAAAAATTTTTTCCTTATAGCTGTCACAATTTCTTTAGTTTCTGTTGTCATGTTTCTGTGTTTATTTTTGGTCCTGTTAATTTAGATCTTCTTTTTCTGTGTTTTGGTTAATAAGGCCAATAGTTTGTTAATTTTTATTTTCTTTTCAAAGAATACACACATAGATTTCTGATAATATTTTGTTATAATCATAGATCACTGCCTTGTCCAGAAGACATAAGAGAGACTTCCTCTGACAGCAGACTATAGCAGGTACAGTTACCCTCAGCCAAACATTATGCAGAGAGATACTAATATGGACGTCTCCATCAGATCCCTCCCCTTAGAGACAGAGGAATACTACAGAAAATGGGAGCAAAATACTGTAGAAGTCAGAGAGGATGGAGAATACCAGATGAACATGGGCCACTGAAGCGATTAGTCATGGCTCACATGGGCTGACAGAGACTCAAGTTGCAAGCATGGGACATCATGTTATGGTTGTTAGCTTGGTGTTTTTATGAGACTTCTAACAGAGAAAGTGGGGGTATCTCTGTCTAATGTGTCTACTTTTAAGATTCTTTTTTCCTATTGGGTTGCCTTCCCCAGCCTCTATATGAGAATTTCATCTTGTCTTTGTATTTATTTATTTTACATCCCAACTACAATTTTCCCTTTCTCCTCCCATTCTTTCCTGCCACCTCTGCTTCCCCCCTTTCCCCAATTCATTACTCATGTTTCTGTTCAAAACAGGTCAGGCCTTCCATGGGTATCAACAAAGCATGACATATCAAGTTGTGGTACAACTAAGCATCTCTCTTTGTATTAAGGCTTAGCAATGCAGTACAGTGTGAGGAATAGGTTCCCCAAAACCCTCCAAAGAATGAGATGGAAGATTAAGGATCCCATTGTTAGGAAACCCACAGTTACTCCAAACTATACAAATGTCTTATTGTATCTTGTTTTGTTCATTTTGGCTGTCATCTCTTGGAAGCCTGCTATTTATAAATAGAAAACAGAGAAGGTGTGAGTCTGGGAGAGATAGGACATGGTTAGAGCTAAGAGGAGAGGATAGAGGAAGACCTGTTTCTGACATGTACGGGAAAAGAAGGGAATCTATTTTTTTAATGGATCTATTATGTTTGTGTCTGTGAGTATTCAATTACAGATATGCATTTGTGCCTTTACAGTCTAGAATAACAGGGAATAATAAGCCTGAGAACCAAACTCCAGTTTATTGCCAGAGGAGAAAATGTTTGTAATCACTGAGCCCTTTTTCCTGTCACAAATACTAGACATTTTTATCCACTCAATATTTTGTTGATAATAAAAACTCAATCACTAATATAAAATAATAAAAACTATGATTATTATACTATAATAGACCTTTCATGGCTTTTAGGAAAATGCTTATTCTTCTTTAGCAAAAATATGCCTTATACAATGGATCTGCAATATGAAATATATTTTATTCACAGTATCCTTGCTATATAAACATTAGCAAGAAGAGAATAGTGGCCTGAATATTACCAAAGTACCACCTGATCATGGGTTGAAATACTTGAACAACCTTTAAAATAAAAATAAATTATTACTAGACCTCAACCACAGACTTTTCCACCCCCTCTATGCCTGTAGAGTGTACTGAATGTATTTATGCATTTTGTGTTAACATGTTTAAAACATACAGATCTATGTGTTCTGTTCTTTCTATACTGTTGAATGTTTATTCTAGGATATTGAATAAAATTATTATTATTTGAACACAAAAAAGTGCTTATGCATAAGTCTTTTAACCAATTGCATTATAAGAGAATTTAATCCCATATTTCTAAAATGTTAAAATTAGTGGACAGTAGAAAGAATTAGCTTCTTCCCTCTTGGTCTTCATGGCAGCAATAGAATTGTATATATAGGATAACAGTAGAGTCAGGTTTTCCTAGAATGGTTGATGTAACAGAACATGAATGACTTCCACAAATATCTCTGTGAGGTTATATGACATGAATAGGGATACATGTAAAATAAGGCTAAAGAGGAATTATTCAAAATAAATAATTGATACTTGAATGAAATATACAGCTTAGTTTGTAGAATCATTATCTTGTATGCATGAAGTTCTGTGCTCAATTTCCAGTACTGTGTAGATCAAGTGTGGTAGCAAATAACCCAGTGTATGGTGCATTGAGGCAAGAGAACCAGAAAGCAAAAGTTCATCTTCATCTATGTAAGAAATTTAATGTTATCTTGGAAGCCCTATGTCAAAAATAACAATTATTTTTGTTTGAACTATTTTCTCATAATCCTTAAGAGAACAAACTGTAGAGAAAATAGAAAGAGAAGTTGAAAGAAAGTAGCACGAATTTGGATTGTACTGAAAGAGACTCAGAGCCAGATATCCGGAAAGGCTGAAATATCTATCAGAGAGGAAACACCACAGTCAAACTTTACCCAGCTATCTTCCAACTTCCTTAGTCACATTTCTTGTTGCTTCTTCCTCTACTGATTTCCTAAGAGGCTTTAAAAACACTTCTCATCAACTGTATCCCCACCAAGTTAGGATTAAAGGTGTGAGCTACTCTTTTTAGTAACTAGGCTTGAACTCACAGAAACAGGAAATTCTGTCTCTGGGATTAAGGGTTAGGGTTAGGTCACCATTCCTGGCTTTCCCTGTGCTGAGATTAAAGGTGTGTGCTATTGAATCCCAGCTGATTGCCCTTGTACTCAAAGATCAAGAAATTCCTGAGCTGTCTGGCTAAATTTTGACCCAATGTTAATCTCTCAAATATTTCATGTTTTATTATATATGTCACATGTCACCACAGTAACAAAGAAATATAAATTATCCAACAAAATTTTCAAATGCTTATGGAATGAAAATTCCTTCTTTCTAGATCACATTTCAAAGTTAGCCCTTTTCTGTTGTATGATAAAATAGTGTATGCATTTAAACATAAAATTAAAATCACACAAACTCCAGATAAAGACACAGATAATAAACATAAAAGTAAAATTGTTTAATTGTGTATTTAATCTTCCATATATTAGTTTAGAAAGAATTACTTTTTGGAAAGACATCTGGTTGGAGTGAGACCTTTAGTGCATGTCAACAAACTTCTGTAGCTCAGTGGAGGTTATTGAACAAAATAGTTTGATAAGGCACCTTTCTTTCTAGAGCCTAATCAGTTTTAGCACCTTTGCATCAATCATTAAACCATTAAAAAAGAAGAGGATCAAATATGCACATGTTTCCTACACCTTTTCTCTCTGTAAGGACATATGCATTCACAGTGAAAAATTTTATCTGAACTCATGAGCTAGGGGTGAAAAATCTTATTTGCATGTGAAGAAAATAGAAAAATTCACCATTTGGGCTTAGTATTTAGATGTGACCATTTACTATTTGAGAAAGATGACCTCATTAGAAATTATACTAGAAAATGAGCATATAAGAAACAAAACATTAACACAGTGTGCATCCTGTTTTCAAGTTTTAGTCAGTATTGAAGATAGGTTGTTTTTAGAGGTTTATGTATGCAAACATGTACCATCCTACATATGTCTCATGCATGGAGATGCTGGGACTGATCTCAGCACTGGATTTTATCTTCTATGTGCTTTAAATATACTTTACAAAATGATATTGTGCATATTAGTAAAACAAATGTAAATAATCTAAAATTTTAAGGACTGAGGATTTAACAGTTTTGCTCTAGGAGAGTAAAATGTTAATGTTTTACTGGAGTTTGAGTGGCAAATTCTACTAATGAAGTACTTATCTTTAAACACATCTATTAAATCTAACTATGGCTTATCACTTCAAATGTATGATACAGATCTTCTTTATCTAATGTATAATCTTCTGGTGTTTGCAGACATTGAATGGCAAAGAGAAATGGTGAACAGAACTGAAAGGAATAAAACAATTGGTGAAATTATAAATAGAACCATAGTAATGAAGATAATGGTAATGTATAATATGGGTGGAGAAAATAAATTAAAAATGAATACTTAAGATATTAAATAGAAATCTTGAAGGTAAGTCTTCGCAAACAACCATTGTTGTATATATATTAAATTATGTTGAAACAAAAATCAATCCTATGGTCAACAAAATGCCCATTTGGGAAAAAATGGTCACTCATAATGATGGCAGGGGCTGGGCTATGCACCATGTATGAGGATTTACAATCTTTGAGAAATGACAATGGCACAGTTCCTTACTCAAGTTACTTGCTGGGTTTTCTTTCTTTCTTTCTTTCTTTCTTTGGCATCCTCTGATTGTTCCACAATAAATTTTGTTGTTACTATAGCTCTACAAGGTAAGAAATAAAATGATATAAAACATGAGAAGCTGGAATAGATATCTGGTCATATTTACCTCCTTGACTATCTTTCTACATTAGACCAGACTGGTTTAATGTATATGGCAACTAACAATGATGCACAGATTGAAGTTGGTAAATTCTTTATTGTAGAAATAGCCAAAAGTTTAGAAGGACAACTAAATGTTAAAAGAAAATATTATATTAAAAATGAAAAGCAGGCTCAGAAAAACAAAAGACTTAGTGTTCTCATGTATGTTTATTTTATCTTTGTTGTTCAATAAGTGAATTTTTGTTGGAAAAAATTATAAGTGCAGGAAACTAGAGGCTACAATAAAAAATTATATAATGTTGGGCAGGGAAGACAATAGATTCAGCAGAAGGAGGAAGGATTAAGATTGGAGATGAAAGGGTACATCAGAGAAAGAAAGAGCGAAGAGATGATGGGAAAAAGAAAGAGGGAATAAAGCAAAATAAAATATATAAGCAAATCCAAAATGAGAACCTGGAAAGTGGAAGCCAAGTGAAAAAATAAAATAAATTAACTTTAGCAGGCAGTATTTAATAATAATGAACAAAACCTTCACGTTGATATATCACATTGCCTCTGCCTGATGCCATTTATACAGATGCAAAGTTTTGTTTTATAAAGTACTACAAAGTGTGTTGTTGTTGCTGTTCATTCTTTTTGTTCTGACGGTGAACTTTTGTTTAAGTTTAGTCTTTTAACAGAGAAAAGGGAAGATGAGCTTTAGTCACAAATCATCAGGGAATGAGTTTCCCTTTTTAAAACTTTCATCAGTTCAATAAGCTTCTCAAACAAACCATTACTTTGGTTCTTGATGCAACATGATTAGTTTCAGGAAATACAAGACATTTTTAAGAGATTCATATGCTGACAAAGTATTCCATCACTAACAAGAGAGTGGCCTATTTCCTCCCCAGATTGAATCCCGGAACTGTGTTGAACAGAGTTTTATATCAACAGAGAATCCACTGGCTGTTAAAGAAGGAAATTGTAAACTGTTTTTCTCATTTCCAGGAAAGCTCCTGTTATTCTACCTCAGCCTATAAAATTCTAATCAAAATTTCATATACACAGGACAATTATAAGATTATAGTTCCAATACTATGCAGTTAATAAAATATACAATATTTTAAATCTGAGAAGCAGAAATATAAACTCCAATGACTACCAAATATTTTTCTTCTTTACCACTTAGCAATATAAAGTTTTATGCAATAAAATCCTATAGTATAAACAGTAAATAATTCTACAAGTGCAAGTTGTGAGAAAATACAGTGTTTCTCTGCTTTTGGAAAATATAATCACCATAAGACATTAATTTTAGATTAAATTGCAAACTACAGTTGAGCCCAGAAATGGGCCAAAAGAAATAATTACTATCTTGTTCATAGTTATCCTGACATTGCAAATAAAAAATAATCTGCAAGTAGCTAGTGCCCACTGAGTGTATTAAATTTTAAAATATTTTAATGTATTATGTTATGCTCTGTGTTCACAACTTGTGTACTTGATGGCTAAAGATGTAAAAGGACGCCATCAAATCTCCCTTATTAGAGATATATATGGTTGTGAGCCATGATGTGGATTCTGGAAAGTGAACCTAAGTCTCTTGCAAAAATATGGGTGATCTTTTTAGTTCACTTTGTGTGTTAGGTTTGACATTGAAAGAGTTCTCTTTCAAATTCCTGAAATGATGACTCAGACATTTAAGAATAATGGCAAGGCCATGCAGACACAACATACTTAAGTAGGCTTTATTGTTCTTTATTTCCATGACAGTAATTTTTTTCATTCAGTATATTCTAATTATACTTTCTCTTCTTCCAAATCTTCCCACCGATCTCATGAAGAATGCAGCTTCTCTACCTCTTTAGAAAACAAATAAACAAAATAAAAATATTCCACGATAGTAAACAAAGGCAAAAGCACAAGAATCACACACATACAAACACATACAAACACACACACACACACATATACACAGACACAAGAAAAATAAAAAACATGAAAAAAATCATAACCATAATATACAAGCAAAATACCAGTAAGACCAAAAAAAATTACCCAAACAAAGCAATATGAAACAAAAAGTCTATAAATATACCATTAAGCTCATTTTGTGTTGACTTTTGAGCATGGAGCTTACAGTAGCAGGTTTTCTTGGGCCACCAATCCCCAAATCATGACAAGGAGGATTAGGTTTAGTTTCAACTTGGTTTTTTTCCCTTTATTATTATTATTATTATTATTATTATTATTACTACTACTACTACTACTACTATTAAGAAAGAAGTCACACTTTCTAAACTTGCATATCCTTATTCAAGGTCCCTACCCCCTGCCACCACATCAAGTCATTCTTTCTTCTCCACAAATCACCATCCCATCCCTGGGCAGGCTGCAGGCAGTCCCATGGTCCCACTGCCACAATATTGCTTAGTTCAGTCTCCACTCCTGGCAGATCCAGTTTTCTCCCCCCTCCCTCAAGAGTGACTCCGGTGTTCCTCTAGGGGGAGTAGGATCCAAGGTGTCAGTCCAGGGTGTTTCTGATCCCAAGCTGTTCAATGGTTGTGGTTTGCAGCTTGGGCATGCTTTGCTTTTTTCTTGTTTGTTTGTTTAAAGACCTCTAATGAGTGAGTACATCCCCTGCTTATCTTTCTGAGTTTGTGATACCTCATCCAGTAGGTTATTCTCCGAATCCATCCATTTGTCTGCAAATCTTAGGATATCATTTTTTCTTACTGCTGAGTAAGTACATCCATTGTGTAGATATACCACAGTTTGTTAATCCATTCTTCAGTTGAAGGACATCTAGGTTGTTTCCAGGTTCTTGTTATTGCAAATAACACTACTATATGAACATAGTTGAGCTAATGTCTTTGGAGTGTGACTGTGCTTCTTTAGGGTAAACATCCAGAAGTGGTATTGCTGGGTCCTTGGGGAGATTGATTCTCAGTTTTCTGAGAAACCGCCATACTACATTCCCAAGTGGCTGAACAAGCTTACACTCCCACCAAAAATGGAGGAGTGTTCCCCTTTGCTCCACATCCTCTCCAGCATAGGCTGTCCTCTGTGTCTTTTATCTTAGCCAATCTAACAGGTGTCAGATGGTATCTCAAAGTTGTTTTGATTTGCATTTCTCTGATGGCTAAAGATGAAGAGCACTTTTTAAGGTGCCTTTCAGCAATTTGTAATTCTTCTGCTGAGAATTCCCTTTTTAGATCTGAACCCCATTTTTTGATTGGGTTATTCAAGGTTTTGGGCTTAGATTCTTTAGTTCTTTATATATTTTAGAAATCAGTCCTCTACCACTTGTAGGGTTGGTTAAAATCTTTTCCCATTCTGTAGGCTGTTCATCCAGATGCTTTCAGTGCCAAATTCTACCAGACATTCAAAAAAGAATTATTGCTGTTACTCCTCAAACTATTTCACACAGTAGAAACTGAAGGAATATTGCCAAATTCCTTCTATGAGGCCTCAATTACCCTAATACCCAAGCCACTCAAAGACACAACAAAGAAGGAGAATAATAGACCAATTTCCCTCATGAATACTGATACTAAAATTCTCAACAAAATTTTAGCAAACCGTGAGAGGTGAGGAGGGGTCACCAAGCCCAAGCATCTGTATCCCAGACAGGGAGGGAGAGTTGAGATCCCATCAGTTCCAGTTCTGCTTCCAGGACTGGGTGCTGTCTGCAGAGCTAGTCCCAGTGCACTCTGTAACAGGCACAGTCTGCCTGCAGCATACCCCCCAAATGCTGCTGAGGGAATTTGCATGGCTACCCACCTCCACCTCCAACTGAGCAAACAGATAACGACTGAGGTCCCTGACAGACAGACTCATACCCCGCCCAGAGAGGTGAAAGGAGGCAAACAAGCCTGAGTGCCACAACTGACCAGGAGCCACCTAAATGTGAACCACTGAAGCCATGGGCAAATGTCAGTGCAAAAACATACATAATAATACAAAGAAAAACAAGGTAACTCCAGAAGAAAGTGGCTATCTTACAAATACAAGACCTGAACTGAGCAGTGAAGAGGAAACAGAAGGAAGCAACACCAAAAATTCCTTAATGATGATCACTGAAGCTCTCAAAGAAGATATGAAAAATAGCCTTAAAGAAATAGAAGAAAACACAAACAAAAAATTGGAAGAGATGAACAAATGTGTGAAAGAAAAATGCAAGGAACTAAAAGCTGAAATAGAAGCAATAAAAAAGGCACAAAATGAGGCAAAGATGAAAATAGAAAATCTGAAGAAAAAAAGCTGGAACCACAGATACAAGCATAACAAACAGAGTCCAAGTGATGGAAGACAGAATCTCTGAAGTGGAAGACTCAGTAGCTCAAATCAGTCAAAGAAAGTTGTAAAACTAAAAAAGCCATAACTCAAAATGTTCAGGAAATCTGGAACACCATGAAAAGACCTATTTTGAGAATAATAGGAATAGAAGAAGGAAAAGAACACCAGCTCAAAGGCACAGATAATATTTTCAATAAAATCATAGAAGAAAACTTTCCTAACCTCAAGAAGGAAATGCCTATAAAGATACAAGATGCTTACAGAACACCAAATATATATGACCCCCCAAAGAAGTCAGCACGCCACATTATAATCAAGCCACAAAACATACAGAAGAAAGAAAAAAAATTAAGAGCTGCAAAAGAAAAGGGCCAACTCACATATAAAGGAAGACCCTTCAGAATAATGCCTGACTTTTCAATGGAAATGATGAAAGCTAGAAGGGCTTGGTCAGAAGTTATACAGACGCTAAAAGAGCATGGCTGCCAAACTAGAATACTATACCCTGCAAAATTATCAATCACCATAGATGAAGTAAACAAGGTATTTCAGGACAAAGTCAGACTGAAGGAATATCTATCTACTAATCCAGCACTACAGAGAGTATTAGAGGGAAAACTCCAACCTAAGGACCCCCGATACACTCACAAAATCACAAACAATCAATAATTCCACAGAAGAATAACCCAGAGAAAGGAAATACAAACACGTTACCACCAAAAATGGCAGGAAATATGAATCAATGGTCACTACTTTCCCTTAATATCATTGGTCTCAACTCTCCTATAAAACGTCACACACTAACACGATGGATATAACAACAGAAGCCATCCTTCTGTTGCCTACAAGAAACACACCTCAACTGCAAAGACAGACACAGGCTTAGAATAAAGGGTTGGGAAAAGATTTTCCAGTCAAATGGTCCTAAGAAACAAGCAGGGATTACAATCCTAATATCTAACAAAGTAGACTTTAAGCTAAAAGCAATTAAAAGGGACCAATATGGTCACTACTTATTCATCACAGGAAAAATTGGTCAAGAGGAGATTTCAATCTTGAGTATTTATGCCCCTAATATAAGGGCACTTACATATGTAAAAGAAACACTGCTAAAGCTCAAATCCCACATCAATTCTTACACCCTAATAGTGGGAGACTTCAATACCCTACTTTCACCCCTGGATAGGTCAACCAGACAGAGACTCAACAGAGAAATAAGGAGTCTAAAAGAGGCTATGATGCAAATGGATTTAATAGATATCTACAGAAGCTTCCACCCAAATGCAAAGGAATATACATATTTCTCAGCTCCTCATGAAACTTTCTCCAAAATTGACCACATAATTGGTCATAAAGCAAATATCAACAGATACAAAAAAATGGAAATAATCCCTTGTAACATATCAGATCACCAGGGCCTAAAGTTAGAGTTCAAAAACATCAAAACCCAAACAAAGCCTACCAACTCACGGAAACTAAACATTACTCAGCTAAACCATCTCTGGGTCAAGGAAGAAATTAAGAAAGAAATCAAAGTCTTCCTAGAATTTAATGAAAATGAATCCAAACAAATCCAAACTTGTGGGACACAATGAAAGAAGTCTTGAGAGGAAAATTCTTAGCGCTAGATGCCTATAAGAAAAACCTAGAGAAATCCCACACTAGAGACCTCAGCTGAAAGCCTTAGAACAATTAGAAGCGAACTCACCTAGAAGGAGTAGACAGCAGGAAATAATGAAACTTAGAGCTGAAAGCAATACAATTGAAACAAAAAGAACAATACAAAGAATCAACGAATCTAAGAGTTGGTTCTTTGAGAAAGTCAACAAGATAGATAAGCCCTTAGCCAAACTAATCAAAAAACAGAGAGAGAGTGTTCAAATCAACAAAATCAGAAATGAAAAGGGGGACATAACAACAGACCCCCAGAAAATAGAGAGAATTATCAGATCATATTTTGAAAATCTCTATTCCACAAAAATGGAAAACCTAGAAGAAATAGACAGGTTTCTGGACAGGTATCATCTACCAAAATTAAATGAAGATGAGATTAATTACCTAAACAGGTCTATAACCCTTAAGGAAATTGAAGCTGCCATTAAAAGCCTCCCCAAAAATAAAAGCCCTGGTCCAGATGGTTTCAGTGCTAAATTCTACCAGACATTCAAAGAAGAATTACTACCATTGCTCCTCAAATTATTTCACACAGTAGAAACTGAAGGAATATTGCCAAATTCCTTTTATGAGTCCACAATTACCCTAATACCTAAGCCACTCAAAGACACAACAAAGAAGAAGAATTACAGACCAATTTCCCTTATAAATATTGATAATAAAATTCTCAACAAAATTTTGGCAAACCATATACAACAATGTATAAAAGATATCATCCACCGCGACCAAGTAGGCTTCATCCCAGAAATGCATGGCTGGTTTAACATATGAAAAACCGTAAACGTGTTCCATCATATAAACAAACTAAAGGAACAAAACCACATTATCATATCCTTAGATGTGGAAAAAGCCTTTGACAAATCCAACACTCCTTTATGATTAAAGCCCTGGAGAAATCAGGAATCCAGAGAGAATATCTAAATATAATAAAGGTGATTTACAAGAAGCCAACAGCCAGTATCAAACTTACTGGAGAAAAACTCAAAGCAATCCCACTAAAATCAGGAACTAGACAAGGATGTCCTCTCTCCCCTTATCTATTCAATATAGTTCTCAAAGTTTTAGCTAAAGCAATAAGGGAACGAAAAGAGATTAAGGGGATACAAATTGGAAAAGAAGAAGTGAAGCTATCTCTATTTGCAGATGATATAATTGTATACATAAGTGACCCACAAAATTCTTCTATGGAACTGCTATGGCTAATAAACACCTTCAGCAATGTAACAGGATACAAGATTAACTCAAAGAAATCAATAGCCCTTCTATACACTAAAGACAGAAGAGCTGAAAAAGAAATAAGGGAAACATTACCCTCATAATAGCAGCAAATAGTATTTAATAACTTGGAGTAACTATAACCAAAGAAGTAACAGACCAATCTGACAAAAATTTTAAATCACTGCAGAAAGAAATTGAAGAGGATATCAGAAAATGGAAAGCTCTCCCATGTTCCTGGATAGGTAGGATCAACATAGTAAAAATGGCAATTCTACCAAAAGAAATCTACAGATTCAATGCACTGCCCATCAAAATCCCAATACAATATATTTTGGACCTTGAAAATACAATACTCTGAAGTCAGGGATGGTGATACCTCCTGAGGTTCTTTTGTTGAGTAAAATTGTTTTGGCAATCCTGGCTTTTCTGTTATTCCAAATGAAATTGAGTATTGTTCTTTCAACACAAGGACAAAAATCAGTCATATTCTTCACCAAAATATCACAAGAACGTTTTCTAGGCCACATAGTAATATTACTTTTATCTGAAACCTCTTGAGTTGAGCACCCAAGAGTTCATATCACCCCTAGTTCCACTGCTTTTTCTGTTTCTACTAGTATGGCTGAGTAAGCACATCTTAAAGTTTTAAACTGCTTTCCAAATAGAAAGTACCTACCTATACATTCCTAATAGAAAGTACCTAACTATACATTCCACTAAAGAAAACCATAGTGAAGCCTATCATGGCAATACCCTAGTACCTAAAATTTCTCTCTATGTCAATGTTTTATTGCTAGAGTCATCACAACCAGAGAAGCATTAATAAAGGAAGACATTTACTTGTGTCTGGGATACAAATTTTAGGTTTATCCATTTGTAATCATGATAGGAAACATGGCAACATACATAGACACATGTTAATAAAGGCTATTTATTATAGAGTTCTTTTACAGTTGTGTTATTGAAGGATAATGAGCTTTCTCATTCAAGAGAGACCATATTTTAAGTCCTTTAAGTTTGTTACAAGGGAAAATAGCTTAAGTTCATCATTTATTCTGGAGTTACCTTTGAGATTAATTTAAATATAACAAAAGATCTGCTGCTAATGACACCATAGGGTGAGTAATGGCTGTACCACCTGGTCCTTCAGAAAAGATCAATTATAAAACTACAGTAACAAGTCAAGGAAGATAATAAGTCACCTGATGTAAGTAACATAGGAATTTGTTTCCTTACCATGTAAATTTCTCTACCATCTGTCTTCTCAAACCCATTCTCGTCAAAGTTGTCTTCACTCTTATTTGAGTCACAATCAAATGTGAAGTTTTGCTATGTCTGCTTTATCATAATACGAGGAGGCACCTATAAACTTTTGAGTGTCTATTCTTTTGCTCTCTAATGATTAACTGTTTGTACCTTGTTAGACTCTTAAAAAAAACAGTATGTGAACACTGAGATAACTCTGTTCATCATTCAGTTGCTAGAAATTGCTAGCCTTAGTTCTTGTTGTGTATTTCACTGATATTTTATGCAATTCACTATATTGCAAATATACAAATATTTTAAAGCCAGGAAACAGTGAGAAAGAAGAGCATACATCCATAAAAGATTTAAAATAATTTAGACAAGATACACAGTTTGGTGTAGAAGATAGCAGATATTATTAGAGAGGTTGGGAAACCCAGAATGGATAAGAAAAAAAATCTCTAAGAATTATTGTGATGTTGTACATTGTGTTCATCAGGGAGTTTAAACAAATTGTGCCCAGAATTTAAAGCTTCTCTGAAAGGTATTTACCTAGGTGGGTAATTGAATTTTTATTTACTCTTATCATAGGAGTGAATAATATGTACTTGCTCCTCATCAAAATGTTTCTTATAAGGGTAAGGCCTCTGAGAGCCATATTTAACTAGCTAAGATTCAATGGCTTCTGAGTAGTTCAAGAGACCACATCTTTTCCAAGAGAAGAGATATGACCGAAGTTTCATTCCTCTGATTAGTAATGAGAATTCTACAGTAGTAGATTTTGTTTCACAAGATCTAGATTATGAAGAATATGTGTATCCTGAATAACCCTCAAAAGTTCTGGTATCTTAGTAACCAACACGACAGGATTTACCATCTATAAAATTACATAATCTAGAAGAGGAGAAAGTTTATTTTTATATTATAGTCAGTGTTGTAAATCTTATTAAAAGGAAAGATTTCATAGTTAATATTTTCTTTTAGTACTAAAGGAAAAACATCAATAAAAATGTGTTACCTTTCATGCAATAATCAATTTATTTATAGCATTGAAAACGTATACAGTCTTAAATACTGTGCAACAGAAAGGTCTGAACTGTCAAGAGGAAGGGGCTGCAGTAGAGTTAAGTCACAAACAGAATGAACACATACTTCCACAGTTAATCTTTATTAATTTTAAAATTGAGACTTGATTAGGTGAGAACAAGACTTACAGTGTACTTTTAGAGGCCAGGAAATATAAATGTCATGTGCATAATATTCTCAAGGCTATAAAATGCTTTCATAGGCATTATAATAATTGCATTACTTACAAGTATTTATAGTGAGTAAAATAAAAGCCAGAAATATTTTGCTGCATAAAAAGAGTGTTGGATTTAACTTAATGAAAGAATAAGAATATTAAAATCAGTATTTTATGTATAGAGTTTGTATAAAATGCATTTCTTAAGCAGTTTCTCCCTCTATAAAATGAATCAACTCCCTACACAATTTGGCTTTATAGTGCTGGTTTGCATATGAAACTTTACTTAATATGTATTATAAAGTTATCAAGTTAACATATGTAGCTGCACATTTATAGTTTTAGAATTTTAATATTCATAAGATTGTATAGATAAATACAAATTGCATATTTAATCATATATATGTAGTTTTTCTTTCTTCTTGTTCAGCATTTCATGTGTTCTCTACAATGAAATGTATAAAAAGCCAAAATCTTTAAGCATAATTTATCTAGGCACATAGAACTGTTTTCTTTAAGCTCTTAGGGCTAACCGTAAGATTGAACATGGATGCAAACCTGGATAGAAAGGTCAATTATGGAACAGAGACAAATATAAACTCAGTTATAAATAGATTATATTTAGGTTAAATTCTTTCATTTCAGTCTCCAGGGACTCATTCCCTGAAAGACTTCTCAGGATAGAATAATTCCAGTGCTATGAAACAGAAGAAAATTCGCATGATTTTTTTTAGCCTTATCAATAGACATTTTATTTTGGAAATATATCAAGCAAAGGCTCTTTGTGCGGCAGATAGGAACATTTCTACAATCTTAAACTCATATGTTGGGTCTTTATAACCACTCTGTATAGTTCCATAGCATTTTTCTTTACTAAAAAAAGGGAACGTTTTTAGAAACTAAATCTCTCCTCACTCTATTAACACCACGTAAATGTGGAATTTTATTTTTTATTTTCACATATGGGTTATCTACCACCATCTCCTTTGATCTTACTTTATTTTTTCAAGAAAGATAATTTAAAAAGAAATAACATCAACTCACAGTTGGCTCAAAAGTTGTCTTCTCTTATTACCTTTGAGGTGATAGGTGTGATTTGTGCTGATGGACTTATCAAAACTCCTAGGAGTGGAATGATTTTCTTCCCACTCTGCCTGTGGCTGTCCAATAACTTATATAACCATGAATCACAGGCTAAAACATACATGTATTTACCTGCAGGGTAGGCTCATTTGTTATTTTCTGGAATGGACCTTGGCACCAACTTAACTTTAGAGAGTTTTTCTTCATTTAAACTTAAATTTCTGTGGAGGAAAATAAGGTCTGAAAGGCTCTCATTTTGAAAGAGATACCCCACCAGTGTGTGTGTGTGTGTGTGTGTGTGTGTGTGTGTGTTTACACATGTTGGTCTATTTCTTTAGTTAAGTTTTAATTTTTCTGCTCTTGAGCTACTTGGGTTCCCTATATTTATAAAGATTGTTCTTATGTTAGTCATGATCTCCTCTTAGATGCTGCTATGGAAGTTATGCAACTCTGAAAATAATGCATATGCTGTTCTTTGCATATGTCTCTTTGTGGCATACATTACTGTGTAAATGATATTCACATGTATGTTCAGGTTGACAGCAGATGTTTTTCTTGGTCATTCATCATCACTTTACCTATTGAGTCTGTCAACTGAACTCAAAACTCTTCTATCAGGCAAGATAAATGATTGTGGTCTAACTACACAGGTAGTTCACACAATTAGTTTCAGTCACTCAGGTTCATGCTGCTAAACCCTAGAATTTTTGGTACTATCAATGCTGCCATTTTGAAAAAAAAACAAGATTAACTTAACTCATGAATAGTAGATTAGCTAATAGTCTAGAATGTCTTGTTTTCTCCTGAAGATTCTGTCATAACACCTTGTATAAACCACAAAGACACAAAGAATACACTGTGATGTTTGTATATCACTTAATTTCTTGCAATCTCTATTCAATTCCAAATGATTTATAAAAATTATTTTCAAAAATTCACTTATGATCATTGTTCATTAAATTATATATACCTTTATAATTCATGCAACAGTACACATGTACCAAACTTTGCTTGACAAAATAATTACTTTTACCATTGTTATCCTCATAGTTTATATAAGACGCCATCCTGGTGGAAATGGTTCAGCTTTGTATCAAACTGAATAAATGATATATTCTGGGCATGTGTGGGAGGATATTTCTGAAGTGCTCAGCAAAAGATGGAAGACTCAGCATTACTCACAGACTGTGTTCATCTTCATGATGATTGGAAAATTTCATCTATTACATACCAATGCTGGATTTACAATTTCTTCCTTTTTTCAGTGAACTTTCTGAGGCATTTGTGAATAGTGAATCTAGCTTAATGGCAGTTTGTATCATGTATTCTTTCAGTTGTGTCTATTTCCAGTCAACTGAAACCATGAAGTGTATGCAATACTGTGCTCCCTGTTGTGCAAATAAAACCAAGTGCACTTGAGTCAGTGAATCCATAACCTAGGGTTTCAGGGATAAATAAAAGATGAAGGGAAAAAAATGAAGGGAGTGAGGAGTGAATATAAGCTAAGGATCATCATCCATCTCTCCTGGCTTCCTGACTAATGATGTAAGGACATCAGCAACTTGAAACTTCTGCCAACATGCTTTTCCCACCACCCCACACATTACTCTCCAAAACCATGAGCCATGTTAAACTTTCTTTGTCTAGTTTATATTGTCAAAGAATCAGAAAAGTAACTAATGTGTGACAGTAAATTTATATGTTGCTATTCAAAAATAAACCTTATATGTATTTTCTAATATATTCATGTGTAATCCCTTGTCATAGTGTCTATATAAATAAATCATTTTCTTTCTAATGGTTATATAAAATAAAGATAATTACACATTTTTCAAAGTGTCAGAGTCTTTGAAGTTTTACTTTCATTAAAGTGTGTGTTTGTGTGTGTGTGTGTGTGTGTGTGTGTGTGTGGTGTGCATAAATGTGTGTGTGTGTTTGTGTATTTATGCATACCTGTCTGCCTGCCTGTCTTTGTTCTTGAGTGAAGTGGTAGTTGAGGCCAGAAGTTTTTGGATCTCTCTGTAGCTGGACTTACAGGCAGGTTTTGAGCTGCCTAATGTGGGTGCAAGTAACTGACCTCAGTTCCATGGCACGAGTAGTATGTTCTCTTACTCACTAGTGGTACTATCTCTACAGTTCAATAAATATGGAACTTACTTCTCAGACAGAAGACAAATGATACAAATTAATTTTAAATTCAAATTTATTTTATGCATACTGGAATGAAATAACTTGCATTCTTTATTATTTTATTTTATTTTATTTTATTTAAGGAGTTGGTGTGAATTAAGGCACTGAATACATTTATCAAGTTTAATTACAGGCAGTTTTAAACTTCTGATGGCTTAACATAGTAACATGCCACTTTTATTTAAAATCTTATCAAGACTCTCAGTTTTACATGCAACTTTTGGAGATAACAGAAAATCATCTTGTACATCTCTCCAGTTAACTTAAAAGCAGTATTTTCTAATTTACATGTGAGACAGTATGTATGAGCTCAACCTTGATAAAATTCTAGCATGGAGAGGGGACTGGAGTTTTATTGCTCTCTAAAGGGCTATTGGCAACTGATAGGTCTTGGGACAGTGAGGCTCTGTTTTCTTTCTTTTTTTTTTTTTTAAAAAAAAAAACTTTATTTATTTATTTATTTATTTATTTGCCTTGGTGTTTGCCTGGAACTGGAACTACAGACAGTTGTTAGCTGCCATGTGGGTGCTGGGAATCAAACCCCGGTCCTCTGGAAGAGCAGATGATGCTCTTAACCGCTGAGCCACTCTCCAGCCCAAGGCTCTGTTTTCATTAAGGGTACAGTGAACAGTGATTTATCCATACCCTAGAGGAAGGACATGTATTCATGTATATGAGCAGCTTCAACTGTACTTATTGGATTTTTTTTAAATTACAGAAGTTAGGTCAGAGAGAATGAGGTTGGATATGGGAGGAATTAGAGGAGTATAAGTATGTGTGTGTGTGTGTGTGGTGTGTGTATGTTTGTGTGTGTGTGTGTGCATATAGTTAGTATTTTATATGTCCAATAGTAAATGATTCTGTACAAATATTATAACACTCAAGCTGCTCAAAAAATTTAGCACTCTTATAAGAAGCAGAAGAAAAATACAAAATTAATAACTAAAAGATAACACATAGAGAAATTAACATAATACAATATTTTATATGTTATTGCCTATAACAAAATGCATTTAAAAACATGATTTCTCATAACATTGAATATTGTTGAAAATATGGAGAACCTAGATCTTCAATAAGCTGTTGGTGAGATGACAACTATATGTATTCTTACCATATATATAACATATAATAAAGAACAAAGCATGTATTTGAAAGAGAGAAAGAAGAGCTAAATGGGAAAGATTGAATGTGTTTGAATATACAAAAAATAATTTAAAATGTATTAGTCTTCAGTCTGCACAAAAACAAGTCATTATTTATAGTATTTTGGAAAGAACTTGGATGTCACTCATAGACTAAACAAATTTCTCTAAATTCTTTTAAAAGTATTGTTTATTAAGAAAAAATATAGCTAGATGCATGCAACAATCTAAACAATTAAGCTGAATAAGAACAACTAATACTTAAAGTCTTACTCTATTTATTTGTATTTTTGTTAAAATAAAAAAATTAGAAATGGTGAATACATTAATGTTTAATACAGTTGAGAAGAATAGAGATGTAAAAAGCATGATAATATGAGTGACCTTTGTGTTAATACTCTATATTCTTGTTGCAGCCTTTTAGGTCAGAAATCTGATATCCACTTCAAAATATACACACATAGTTGTGATTTAAATGAAAGGGTTCTCATAGGCTCATAGGGAGTGGCAACTAGGTATAGCTTTGCTGGAGAAAGTTTATCACTGTAGATAGGCTTTGAGGTCTCAAAAGCTCATGCCACACTCAGTTTCACTCTCTTCCTGCTGCCTGCCAATTTAGATATAGAATTCTCAGCTACCTCTGCAGCACCATGTCTATGTGCATACTATCATGATTTGTACCATGATGAATGGACTAAACCTCTGAACTGTATGCCAGTTTGAAATAAGCACCTTCTTTTATAGGAGTTGTCCTGTCATGATGTCTCTTCATAGCAATAGAAACCCTAACCAAATCATAAGTATGCCATTTATCACTATCTGACATATACAATAATCTTTTAAAAACTACTTAGATATTCATTACCAAACTGTATGATTTCTAAAACTACTGATAAATTCATATTGCAACTTAGTAAATTTATCAAAGAGCAATAATTATCATCTCTTATTTAAAATTTAGAGAATATGACTTCTTTTTCAAGAGCAGAGGATAGAGTAATCAATTTTGAAGTATTAAGTGATGGTGGATATATAGAAAAAAAGAGTCATAATGATATTCAAGTAAAAATATGAGAAGGGCCATACCCACTGCAACATTTCCTTGCCCCTGGTCATTGAGGCATATTCTTTACTCAGATAACAAGGATGTGGAGAAAAGAGAGTGACCTGATGTTGTGGGAGGGGGAAGGAACCTTGAATAAGGATATACACAGATAGAAAATGTAACTTCTTTATTCATAATAAAAAAAAACAAGGACGTGTTTTTTGGTTTGTCCTTGAGATAGTATTTCTGACTTTGCTAAAGAGGAGGGCTATAAAGAGTACCGAGTGAGGTCAGTCTGGCAACATAATTGGGACACTATTATAGGATTTTTCTGAATAATCAATTGGTAGAACACCCTTTGTCTTAAGGAGGCTAT
The DNA here is from genome assembly GCA_004025045.1 of Sigmodon hispidus. Taxonomy (NCBI): domain Eukaryota; kingdom Metazoa; phylum Chordata; class Mammalia; order Rodentia; family Cricetidae; genus Sigmodon; species Sigmodon hispidus. Next base: position 90,690 of record PVIH01004890.1, on the reverse strand, counting down.
AAAATATAGGTTTGTAGAATATTAAAAATGTATAAAGGTAATTGCTGTTGCAATTCAGTAATAGAGAATGAACAAGATAATGTCAAAGACCACAATGTCTGTTTCTTTATGCCTTTAGTGCTCTCTATTCAGTGATGTGCTGTAAGACTTGCCTCATTACTTTCACATTACTTGACCTATGGGAATTTTTCTGTGTTGCACTATGATTTTCTTGAGGATGGTAGACACATTTTTTTGCTTTAACATAGTTATTATAATTTCTCAAAATTAATTATTATTGTAATTGGGAACAAATAAATCACTTCAAATATGAGTTTTACTTAAAAAAGTTTTTTTGACAATTCACTGTATAAAAATTCTCTGATTGATATCAATTCTACTCCTCCTCCACTCCTCTCCAACTCTTGTCTTGCTGAGTACTCCCTTTGAAATTCAAGACTTTTTTATAATTAATAATGCCACACACATGCATAAACAAACACACAAACACACATATTTCTCCGTATACTAAGTCCTATATTGGTTGCTCTTATGTGCATGTGTTTAGGAACAACCACTATTTAATGTATAATGTTTGTTTATTGCTTCTCTGGGAAATCTCAAATATTATTTGTCTTTCTGAAGACCAAAATACCAACATAAAGACTTGTGAACATATAATTACTTTACTATCAACAAGCTCACATTTAAGTGTTTTCCCTAGTAAACAGCAAGCGATAAGTAAAAATATATAATCACATAGTTACCCATTAAAATTTTAATTGAATACAAGGAGCATATTAAAATTAGCAAAAAATGGAAAATAACTTGCTGAAAAAAATATTATGCTAGAAATAATTATATGGATACATTTTGATAAATTAAGTATATAAAATACATAACCTATAAAATTTATCATAAAGCTAGTCACAATTTGTGAAAAAAATCAATGGACATATAAAATATAATTTATAAAGTATTTATAGTTTTCTCTTTCAGATGCCTTCAATAATAATCAATAGTCACCAAAAAGTTTCAACAGAGTTTACAAATATGTTTATTCATGTGATAATTTATATTCCACAATTTTTTTGACTAAGCATCTCTGACTGATTTCTCACATAGCACATATGTACATTATTGGTATGAATTCCATGTTGGAATCCTTAGCATATAAAACAAAGATTTAATTTTTCATTCTATCGTATGTCAGTTTATGGAATGTGCATAAATTTCTTTTTAAATAATATTTTTTACTATTTTAAAATAGGTATTATTTTTATTTTTCTAGAGTTAAATATTAGCATATTTTAGCAGGTGCCCACAGAAGCCAGAGGCATCAAATCTTCATATGGAGTTACATTTGGGCATATCCTGCTTGAAGTGGGTATCAAAACCAAACTCTGGTCTTCTGGAAGATCAAGCTGTGCATGGTTTTAAACTTGGAGTCATTTTTCAACCCCTAATATATATTTCTTTAACTTATACAAAAAATAATGCCCTTCAAAACTGCCATTGTAGATTATTCAAATAAGACTATCAGTTTAGGAGCTGGAAAGACAGATTATCATTTAAAGATATTTGATTCTCTTTCACAAAAATTATTTGGGTTCCAAACACTCACATAGCAACTTACAACTGTCCTTGACTCTGATTCCACAGCACCTGAAGCTTTTACAGACAAGACACACATATACTTGAAAGACATACATAAAGGTCAAACATTCATGTACATATAAATAATATAAAAATTAAATGAAAAATCCTTTTCAAATGCTATATATAATACACCAAAGACAAAAAGGGAGATTATATTCCTTTAAGTTAAAGATATTTTGAAGAATGGTTCTGCATTCTTAAATTTTCTTGCTCCTAAACATAAATATTTTTTGTTGCATAAAATTCAAAATTATTATTTTTTCTAATAACTCCTACAGTTCGAAAGAAAATATTTTTTCTGTTGCTTATTAAAAAATGATTTCAAAAAGAAAGACAAAGCAGTAAATATTGTTAACCTACTATCAGTATGTATTTCAAAATGATCAAAATGATATCTCATGGGGTATACAATGAAAGAATTATACCTAAAACATAACTATGCAAATACTGTCTTATAGTATACAATTAAATACAATATTTGAGCATTATAATGCAAAACTTAAGAAGTATATGTATGATATAAAGAGTTAACATTGTTTTTTGGGCCTCAAGGAATGATTAAGTATCAAGTTTTGATTTCTAATACTCACCTGTAGCTCACAACCTTCTGTTAATCCAGTCTCATAAATCTGATGACCTTTCCAGCCCTCCTCTGTATACTATATGCTGCAAATTATACATGCAAACAAGGACTCATACACATAAACCAAAAATAAGTATTAATTTTAAAAATCATATATACTCAGAAATGGAGAGAGCTGAAACAATAAAGTGTTTTCCTTGAAAGAATAATAACATGATTTCATTCTTAAATTAAAATAAAGCCAAGAGTGATGACTTCATCTTATAATTCTAGCCCTAGGGAGACAAAGACAGTAGATCCCTGGAAGTCAAGGGCAGTCTGCCTACACGACTTGCTAAATTCCAGGAAAAAGAAAGACCATATCTCAAAACAAAAGGTGGATGATGCAAATAGAATAATTTTCAAGGTTGTCTTCTAGGATTCATATAAATGAGCATTTATACAATACATATGCCATCCCCAATAATGTCATATACTGCATATTTTAAATGATTATGCATTATCTATATAATTGAAACATTGGAAATTGCTTTAGAAATATTTGAGAAAGGATCTCACCTCTCTCTCTCTCTCTCTCTCTCTCTCTCTCTCTCTCTCTCTCTCACACACTCTTTTGTACCTCCCCTTCCCTTGTCATCCCTGACAATAATTTGTTCTATCCTTTTCAGCCTCAAAATTAAATAAAAGATAAAGTTTGGACTAGTATCACATGCGAGTCAAAAAGCATGGCACATCAAGTTGAAGCCAGATCAAGCTCCTCCCCTTGCCTCAAGATTGGTTAAGGCAAAGCAGCATACCTCTATGAGCCTCACAAACAGATCAAGCTATACAAGTGTCCACACATGCAGAGGGCCTAGGTTGGTCCCGTGCAGCCTCCTTTGCTGATGGTTCATAGTTGGTGAGCTCCCAGGAGCTCAGGTCAGCTCTCTCTGTGGGTTCCCCTGTCATGGCTTTGACCACCATGGCTTGTGCAGTTCTTCCTCTCTCACTTCAACAAGACTGCCGGAACTCAATTTGTCCTAGTGTTTGGTGGTGGATCTCTACATTTGCTTCCATCAAGTTAATGGATGCTCTCTGATGATAGTCACCAATCTTGTTACAGGAAAAGGCCAGTTCAGGCAACCTCTCTGCTATTGCTAGACATCTTAACTGGGGTCATCCTTGTGCATTTCTAGGAGTTTCCCTGACACTCTTTTCTGAATAGAGTCGAAGAATTTGATGCGGGGATGGGGAGCATAAGAAGGGAGGTGGGGGTAGGGAATGCAAGGAGAGGGGAGAGAGGAAACTGTGGTCAGTATGTTAAATAAATTTAAAAAAAAAGTTTGGGTTTATTGAACCTAAGGTAAGAAGATGTGGACATAAGAAATATGACTAAGCTGTTTGTGAGACTGTTGAAAACACTGCAAACAAGCATCACCTGGAACCATGTAAGTAGAGTTTCTCTTTTTTCCCCTTTTATTCTTTTCTTATATATCACATCCCTATCATGCTTTCCCTTCTCTCTACTCCTCCCAATCCTTCAGCTCATCTTTCTTCTTCCCTAGATCCATTTGTCCTCCACTTTTCTTTACTAAAAAAAAAAAAAAAAAAAAAAAAAAAAAAAAAAAAAAAAAAAAGCCTTCCAGGGATATCCACTGAGCATGGCCTAACAAGTTACTATAAGACTAGGCACAAATGCAATCAAGGCTGGATGATGTAGAGCAATAGTTGCAAAAGGGTCCTAAGCACAGGCAAAAGAGTGAAAGACATCCCAGAACACACACAGACACTGTTGGGAGTCGGATAAGAACACTGAGCTACACTCCCATAAGGTATATGTAGAGGATATAGCTCATAACGGTTGCACTAATTCTAACTGGTCATATAATATAATATAATCCTAGAACCAGATGTTGAGGAATAGCTGAAAGATCTGAGAGACAGAGGAACCCGCCACAGCCATTTTTCACCAACCTATCTCCTCAGGCCAAAAGGGAAAAATTCTGTCTCCACAAATCTTCAAACTGAATTAGGAAGCAAAGGGAAACACGGGGCAAAATAGAAGCACAAGGGGAAACTCCTGTCTCCTCCCGTTTTATATGCCTTTCTCTGCCCAGCCACATCATTTTCTCTTTCAAACTTCTTAGGGCTGGGGTTAAAGTTTGGGCCACCATTCCCTGTCTCTGTTTGACCTTGAACTCACAGAAATCCAGAGGAATCTCTGCCTTTGCCTACCAAGTGCTAAAATTGAAGGCCTGTGCAACCACTCCCTGACCTCTATGGCTACCTCTGTGGCTGACTCTGTCCTCTGATCTTCAGGCAATCTTTTTTATGATACACAATATATCAACACATACCTATACAGGGCTTTGTCTCTGTGAGCCCTGCTTCGTTGATTCTGTGGCCTATATTCTTGTGGTATTCTCCAACTCTCTGGCTCCTATAACCCTTCCTCCTCTCATTTTACAGGGTTCTCCTGAATCTGGCTAAGGTATGGATGTTGGTCTCTGCATCCGCTCCTGTTAGTTACTGGGTGAAGCATCTCTGATAATAGTTGTGCTGGGAACCAATCTGTGAGTATAGCACTAAGAATCATTTTATTATTTTTTATTGGCTAGTTGAGTTTAGCCCTATCTTGGGTCTCTGGGATGTAATGATTCTGATTTCTGGTCATCCAGACCCTGGCATGTGTGGGCTTTCTCTAATGGCTTGGGCCTCAAGTTGGATAAGTAATTGGTATTCTCTTTCCCTTCCCAAGGAGATCCATGTGTGCTCTTTGAATCCTCTTTGTTACTTAGCCTCTCTTGGTCTGTGTATTCTATCATAAGTTTTCTTTATTTAACAGCTAATATCCATTTATAAATGAGTACATGACTTTCAAGGTCTATATTACCTTACTCAGGATGTAGTTTTTCCAGTTCTGTTCATTTGTCTGCAGATTTCATGATGTCATTTTTAACAGCTGATTCCATTGTCTAAATGTATGACATTTTTTCTTTACTCATGCTTTGATTGGATGCAGATCTAAAAAGAGAATTCTCAGCAGAGGATTCTCAAATGGAAACACACAAATATCCAGTATTACTTATTACTTATTAAATATCCAACATTACTTACTACTTACATAAATAATCAACATTACTTATTACTTATACCATTACTTATTGTGGAAGTCATTTTTATTGTGTAAAGATTAATAAAGAACTGAAGTGGCAATAGCTAGGCGGAAAGAAGTTAGGGGGAATGTCTGGGGACTGAGACATCTCAAGAAAGAAGAAAGGTGTGGAGAAATCAACAAATCACAGAGGGAACCAGGAGTACAGGAGGAAGAGTAAATGATGTGAGTCACATGGCAGCCCATAGATGAATAGAAACTGGTTAATTTAAGTTATGAGAGCTAATGGGACAAGATACAGTTATATTTCAAGCTGTTACAATTAGTAATAAGTCTTGGTGTCATTCAGTCCAAAAAAGCTTGCTATAGTCAGGGAAAATAAAACTAAAACTATTTGAGATTTCATTTTATATCTGTCAAAACTGTTAAGATGAGAAACACAAGTAACAGATTATGCTGGTGAAGATGAGAAGCAAGGCAAACTAACTCTGCCGTTGCAGTTGTAAGTTCAAGTTTGTATAGCCACTATAGAAATAAACATAGTGGTTTCTTAGAAAATGGCAAGCGAGCTACCTCAGGACCCAGTTTTTCAACTCTTGGGCATATACTCAAAGGATCCTACCACCAAGACAGTACTTCAACTATCTTTCTCACTGACTTAGTCACAGTAGCCAGAAACTGAAAACAATCTACATATTCCTCAATGCAAGAGAGATTTTAAAAAATGCACAAAATTTGCACACTTTCCTTTGCTAAGATAAAAAGATACTTGTAGGGAGATAACAAAAAGGCTCTTCTCCTGTAAATGCCTGAAGTCCCCTTACACTTCCCCTGATTCTTTAGAAGACTTTCAGATTTGTGGTAGTCAAATATGTGTGTGAGTTTATTCAAGAGTTGATAGTTTAGTGAAATGCTCAGCATTGATGAAATCTCAGCATGAATGTGCTAAACCATTTATGTTCAATAATCTATGGTTAAAATAAAGTTCTGTTTAAAAATTCAGATGCAACTTTTCTTTCTGACCCTGAGATAGCACAAGAACTGTCAACCCAAGAACTATCAGGTTAAACATTTCAGATAATTCTAGTATCTAGGTACCCAATTATCTAGTAAATAATTGTTACTTCAGAGGCTCTTCAGTAACAAATGGAGACATGGAACAGAAAATTTCACACATGACGCTCCCTGCTTCTCAATACTGACTGTTAAAATTTGAAATATTTTTTATGGCCTGTGCTAAACTTATAAATAGATCTTAAATCAAATATTAATGTTGTGAGTTTGCTTTTATAACTCAACATGTATTTTTAAAATCATTAAGGTTTGGAATTCACAGCCTCTAATCAACAGAGTTGAAACATGAATAGTGCCTTATGGCAGTTATTTAAATTACATTCCAGGTTATATAACTGCCATGGGTCTTAAGGTAACAGTAACAACCAAGGAACCTTAAATTACACTTTGGCTAACATTCATCTTATTTATTATTTTTCTGGCCAATTATATAGAGAAGGGAGTTCTCTTGATGTAAAACAAATGCAACAAATTTATAATTCTCTGGTTATTATAAGAGAAAAGGGAAAAAAGGAGAGAAGTGAGCTAGGAGAAGAGAGGGAGGCTGGGAATAAAAGTAGCTTTGTTAAGAATCTAGAAAATGTTTCTATCGCTAAAATAATGTTTGAAAGTTTACAATGAGAGGGATTGGGAGAGCGAAGGAAGTGGGGGCAACGGGACATATGGATAATAAAGACTTTATTTTGTAAATAAAAATAAATAAATAAAAGAAAGTTTACATGGAAGCTTGAGAGATAAAGTTGAATGTCAGCAGCTGCAGCTCATCCATCTCTGGTCACCAGAGTGATGTAGCACTATAAAGCTATTGAGTTATTGCTAGTGCTTACTTACATCAGTGGGTAAATATCTTTGAATAGCATCTCAAGCATATGATAAAGTTATCATATGAAACTTTATATAGCTTATAATCTCAACATAAAAATTTAACAAGATGAACTTTTCCTTGATAGTTTTCTTTAGTCTAGGGAAGATGTATTCATGAGTGTGTTTTCTCCCAATGTAGTCCACATAGTAAATTCCCACTAATTCACAACCATGTCACCTATGCTTTCATCCCTACTTCCACATCTGATTCTATCATGGAATTTGTCTTTAGAAAACATCATTTTAGAATGAAATCTACAGAAGTCAGAACTAGTCAAGGAAGCAGCATTAAAAGCACAAAATAATTAACTGTACTTAATAGCTTTTTCCTAAAAAAAAAAAATAGTAGTATATTTTATCTGATGGGGCAGTAACCAAATATTCTTTATTAATCAGCCTTGAGGTTGAATAGACATTTAAGTGGTTAAGAGCACTTCCTGATCTTGCAGAGCATTAATAATTTCTTGTCATCACACACATAACAGCAAATAGGCATCTATATCTTTATTTCAGGGACTCCAGAATCCTTTCATGATGTTCACAGGCAAAGGTATACATGGTATACATGCAGTATACATATATACCTGCACACAACCAGTCATATACATAAAACAGAAACAAAAATCTGTTGGTATGAACCCATGTGGTTTTTTTCAGGAGAGGGAAATCACTATTCAGTAGAAAAAATTAATTGTACCACATGTTAATAATAACAAGTAGAGATAAGTTATTTAAATGCCATTTATAGGTGTACTAGGATGAGTGACATATTTTAGAAAGAAAATAGGCTGGGGCCTTAGGCATCAGTTTAAATCTCAACTCTTTAAACATGGAAAAATATGTCAAGTCTCATTTGTGTTTGAATACAGAGGAGGTAAAAAATGTGAGAGGCTACTTGTCACCAGTGGCAAAAAAGTATTAGGAACATTAACCGTAGTGTCAGCTTTGAGGATATCTGTGATGGCTGTAAAGGAAATGGGTCTCTGAGTACTAAATCATTAATTTTCTACTAAGAATTCTATCCCTTAAACTCGAAGTTGAGATAAAAAACAGAAAATATCAGATTTGATCAGATTTCCACTCTGAATTGTCAACCCATTCAGGTCATGATTGGCACACCTGCTAGGCCAATCATGAAAGGAAACCTTTTCTTCAATGTGTCTTTTGCATAAGAGTTGTTTTTAATCACCCATCAAATTGTTGTTGCTCTTTTTATCATTCTCGATAAAACAAATTCAATCCTTATTCTCAGTTTTATCTAGGATAAGCCTGTTTTCTTGACACCTATTACTTCTGTAAAGCACTTTCAAATGAATTACAATGAAAGCCTTTGAATCATTTCCAATTCCAAAGTGTTAGGAAGAGAGAGAGTTAATGTTTTTTTTATTGAGGAGACATACTTTGGTAGACAATGTGTTGAACTATACATCAAACTTGAGGTTTTACAATATGGTAGGTATTGCTAGAAAAGTGACTTACAGAGTGTACACAGACGAAAAAGATATAGGGCAATTTTGTGTTTATCTAAAGAAGTTAATTAATGCCAACAAAAAGAGTTGTAGAGTTCATCAATGGAACATGACACCTGACGAGGACCGCATGTACATTTACAGTAGACAGTGTTTTGTGACAAAAAAGATATTTTGGAGAACTTATGCATCTGTAGTTATATACTCTGTTTTGGAATTATGTTCTTCAAAAACTAAAGATACTTTGTTGCTTGGTCTTATAAATCTATAGTAATAGAACTGATAATGATATTTTCATGTTTGAATTAGAAATGTAGGCTGATTGTGTGAATTATGATATTGATAATTCTAGGGAAATATTGTACAAGGCTAAAAAAAATGAGATGTGTTAGACTTCCAAAATCAATGGTAAGAACAGTGTGCTTTCTCATTATGGTAGTTTTAATATCACATGAAGTTTTTACAGTATTTACATCAACTAATAACTTCAGTAGAAATTCCCTTTGAAAATAACAAATATCTCTTTGACTCACAGCTGTTATGAGGTTTATTGACAAGATAGTTTCACAACTGACTAGCATTGCGAATCTATCCTTGTATCACAAGACCTGTATTTCATAAGGTCTTTGGAGCTGGAGTAAAGAATTATGGAAGCTAGTCAGTTGAAATGTGCTCTAAGGCAAATTATCATCAGCTTTGACTTACAATATAGGAAAGCACCTGTCTTTAAGGCAGACATTGAAAGAGGTTAATATAGCAACATTTTTTTGGTTATCCTGATAAGTATTAATATTAGAAGGGTAATTCTCTTAAATGGTTATGGTACAAAATGATCAAATATTCAATGGTTATGTCATTTTCCTGGAAAATGTCTTTTTTAAAATATATAAAAGCTACAAATAATACATGTGTGTATATATGTTATATTCAAGTATAAAAACAACTTAATTTGTCCAAAATTATCTTTTAGATATATTACAAAATAAGTATTTGTTTGCCTTCAGCATTTAATATTCCATATTAAATTGATTAACATTTATATAAATATCCTCTTTAGTTCATTGTTTGTTCTAAAAGCACTGGGAGAATTAGAGAAGATTGTTTCCAATTCTTGTGCATAAGTGCGTGGGGAAATAGCATTATTGTTTACAAAGCAAAATTAAAGTTAAATAGAATTAAATTGGCTTGATGAAAAAATACTGCATATGAAATATGACTTCTTGCAGCATCAGCTATTGTTAAAAGCAGAGGTCAAATAGCTGCTTATTCAATAATAATGAGTAAATCTGGCATATCTATACTGCTCCTACATCCTGACACTTTACCTAGACAAAGTGGTCCTCTGAGTACAAGTATCCTAAAGTCCATCTAGCCACTCCCACTCGCAATAAAAAGCATAGGATAATCAGGAGGAACGAAGCATTTCCTCTAAAAAGTCATAATGGTCCTTCTCAGAGAATCTCATCTGAAAACATGGGTTGATGGTGTTATCGTTTCATAAGAATTCTCAGAAAGAATTTGTCGTGGGAGAGATGTGTTGTTCTCTTGTCATTTAAAGCAAATAGCTATATACTGCCATACATGGCAGAGAAGTAATTCCTAACAGCAAAATATTTCAGAGTTAACATTTATGAAAAACACAAGTTGTCTGAACAGTTTCAATTTTGAAAGTGCTTAGAAATCAGAGTATTCTTTGGCTCAAGTATTTCTCCTATAGTGATTAAAGTTGGCCTTTCACCAATTTATGCTTAAGAATGCTCACTGTAGTGAACTCTATGAAAAGTCAGAGCTAATCAAAATAGTCACAAAAAGGTGTTTTGCTTTATATATTATACTTAATACAGAAGGGTGGAGAATGTGCACAGGGTCAGTACAACCAGAATAGGAGCCTGACAAAAAGACAGAGGCACAAGTTAAATTGACCTGTCTTCTGGTTTTCACCTGAAAACAAGCCCCTAAAATGCTTCAGATTCAAATACATGTAAAAAGTACTAAGGACTGAAGATTTAAAGGGAAGGTTCTGTCACTATAGATTCTGGAAATGTAAAAGGAAACATCAGAAATAAAAGATCCAGTTATCATGACCCTCTGGGCTCCCTGTAAATATGTACCTCATTACCTGGAGCAGATTTTAAGGATCAGAAGGACCAAGTGAAAACGGAAAAATGATTCTCAGTTTGTTGAGGAATCTGCAGTGTTAGCACTGAGAAATCAGGGATGTACTAAAACAGTAACACTAGCATGTTTCATGTTAAAGAAAGGCTTTAATGTTACTGACACAAAATTTACTATATTTGAGGTTCAAATGCCATAGGATCCACAAAGCTAGGTACTTTGAGATAGCGTAGTAAGGGAATGGACCTGCTGCCAAGCCTGATGACATAAGTTTCAAATCCTCTGTAGAAATATCCCAGGAGTTATTATCTCACTTTTATTAAGATGTCTTGACACATATGTATCTAAACTCTCCTTTCCTGTCTATTATAGTACACACAAACACACACACACACACCCAGACACTCAACAAAACTAAAATAAAGTAACACAAACAGCATTTCTTCAAGAAAAACTAAGATACAGAAATATATAAATTCAGATGTTAAATACCATGAGTTATGTGCTTTAAAGGCAATAAATAAATGGCTCATTTTTCTTGAGAGGTGAGAAATTTTAGCATTCAAGTAAAAATGCACATAAGAGAAAGACAAATTCCAACAGTATAGAATGGAAAACTTAGAACATAAAAGAGCCTCTCTGGTGTGTGTGACTACATCCAATAGTATAGAATGTGGATAGCTGATGTGCCAAGGGGATAGCTGAGAGAAAATAGAGAAGAAAAATATTGTTAACATAGAATGGTAAAACTGAAATACAGTGGAATGGTTAAGAGTGCTGGCTGCTGTTGCAGAGGACCTGAGTTCACTTCTCAACACTCATGTTAAGAGATACACCATTACCTTTAACTCCCACTCCAGAAGATCTGACTCCCTCTTTTAGCCCCCAGAGACATCTGCACACATGTATATATAGTCTCTCCCACTCTTTCTCTCTTTCCCCCTCTCCCTCCTCTCCTCTTTCTCTCCTTGTCTGCCTTTCTCTCTGTTTCTCTCTCTGATACACACATACAAATACTCAAACAATAAATAAATAAATAACATAAATTATTTGTTTAAAGTGTGTTCAAATTATCCCCCCAAACTTTCATTAAAATAAATTTATACATACATAAATTTTATGCAAGCCCTATTAGGACAAGGAGGAGGACAAGTTTGTCTAAGACAATCATATTTAAATTGTGTCTGCACAAGTTTGCAGCAGAAACAAAAGAGTTCATCTTTTTGATAGTGATTTGTTTCTTGATCTGTTTGTCAGATTTGTTTATGGTGAATGAGCTGTCAGCTTTCTGGAAAGGGAATGTTCATATGTTCATATTCTACACTTTGTAAACAGTTTCTTCATAAAAATACAGAGTTTGTTGGAAATTGTTGCTCCTGTTCTTCAAGAAAAAGTGAACAAACTAACATTATTTTCTCTCATTGGAGAATCACTCACAGGAACAAAAATCCCTTGATCTTTGGATGGCCAAGAAAATTCAGAGAGACCGAGATTCAGTAACAGTATTTACTTGAAGGAGAGACCATAGGCTGCTATATATAGTAGGAGAAATTGCTTGACAATCTATTTTTTTAATGAATTGTAGAAATTTCTTTAAAAGCACAGTGAAATTAAGGGCTTCTATGTTTTCATAAGTTTGTGGAGCAAGGCATACTTTACCAAGCCTTTTCTTCATGTCTCATTTCTCATTTTGCTAGAGAAAGAGTTAAGAAAGGCCAATCAAGCAAAATACATGTACACACCATGGTAGATTGTCTTTCATAAATTCATTCCTTATTTTTAAAAATGGAGCTAATAATATCTAATTACTCAGAAAAGCATTAAATTAGCAAAGCCAATACAGAAGATAGTACAGCAAAGTTTTGTAAAACTGTCAATGCTATTAGAGAGATAATAGAAAGACAGATAGATAGTAGATAGATAAATGGACAGATAGATAGATAGACAGATATATTATAGTTAAGACACATCAATATATGAACACACACACACATATATACACAAACAGAAATAAAAAGGAACTCTGAAGAATGGTACACTGTTGAGGAACCCAAGGAAATGCCAAGGATAAATGTAATATGTGGGAAATACACTTCTACGAAATGGCACAGGGGACCACATCCTAAATATAACACCAGTGGCACAGACACTAAAACCAACAATCAATAAGTGGGATCTCCTGAAGCTGAGAAGCTTCTGTAAAGCCAAGGACACTGTCAATAGGACAAAATGACTGCCTACAGAATGGGAAAAGATTTTCACCAACCCTACAAGTGATAGAGGACTGATCTCTAAAATACATAGAGAACTCAAAAAACCAGAGCCCAAAATCTTGAGTAACCCAATCAAAAAATGGGGTTCAGATCTAAAAAGGGATTTCTCAGCAGAAGAATTACGAATGGCTGAAAGGCACCTGAAAAAGGGCTCATTATCTTTAGCCATCAGAGAAATGCAAATCAAAACAACTTTGAGATACCACCTGACACCTGTTAGATTGGCTAAAATAAAAGACACAGAGGATAGCCTATGTTGGAGAGGATGCGGAGCAAGGGGAACACTGCTCCATTTTTGGTGGGAGTGTAAGCTTGTTCAGCCACTTTAGAATGTAGTATGATGGTTTCTCAGAAAATTGAGAATCAATCTCCCCAAGGACCCAGCAATACCACTTCTGGGTGTATACCCTAAAGATGCACAGTCACACTACAAAGGCATTAGCTTAACTATGTTCATAGCAGAGTTATTTGTAATGACAAGAACCTGGAAACAACCTAGATGTCCCTCAACTGAAGAAAGGATTAACAAACTGTGGTACATCCACACAATGGAGTACTACTCAGCAGTAAGAAAAAATGATATCCTAAAATTTGCAGACAAATGGATGGATTTGGAGAATATCCTCCTGAGCGAGGTATCACAAACCCAGAAAGATAAGCAGGGGATGTACTCACTCATTAGTGGTCTCTAAACAAAAATTCATACAAGAAAAAAGCAAAGCATGCCCAAGCTGCAAACCACAACCACTGAACAGTTTGGAATCAGAAACACCTTGGACTGACTCCTTGGATCCCACTCCCTGGAACACCTGACTCAGTCTTGAGGTTGTGGGGAGAAAACCGTATCTGCCAGGAGTGGAGGCTGAAATAAGCAATATTGGGACTGTGGGACCTTGTGACTGCCTGCCTGTTGGGGAATGGGGAGATGTGGAGAAGAGAGAATGACCTGATGTGGTGGGAGGGGGAAGGGACCTTGAGTAAGAACATACAAGGATAGAAAGTGTGAATTCTTGGTTAATAATAACAATAATAATAATAATAATAATAAAAAGAAAGCATGAATAGAATTCTAAGAAAAAAATGGGATAACTTAAATTATAAATGCAACGTAGTTGCTGGTATGGTTATTTTCCTTAGCCGTGTCTCTCATATCTCTACCCTGTAACCTGTTAACCAGGATATGTGGTAGAACTTTGTGGCAATGCTTGTATTACTTTCAGAAATTTAAAAATAATATATAATCAATTTTTGAAATTTTCTGATTTTACAGGTATAAAATAATAAAATATTCTGAAATATGTCACAAACTTCTTATGTGTTTTCTTAAATAATCATATTTTTCTTATGAAATTTATGATTTTCTTTATTGTTTTCAGTGATTTTCTTTGGTTTATTGAAAATAGATTTTTTTTCCTACAATAAATTTTGAAAATGGTTTTCACTCTTTCATTCCAGATCCTCTCTACCTCACCATCCATCCCAATCCACATTCTTTGTCCTCGCATTAGAAACAAAAAGGCAACCACAGCAAAAAAATAAACAAAAATGGTTTAAAGCAAGCAAACAAACATTAAAAACTATGGCCAAAGGAAAATATAAGAAGTAGACACAGAGATACAGATATCTGTACATATAGATATCCCATAAAAATATGAAATCAGAAACAATACCTGTAAGAAAAACAATACAAAGTATTATGAGATATCCTGCAAAATACCATTGAGATCATTTTGTGTTGTTTATCTCCTGCTGGGCATGGGGCCCACCTGTAAGAGTGGTTTGTTTTTCTTTTATGAAAAGTTGTTGCTTATAGATAGCTTCTGAGTTAGGGGTGGGACGTTGTTTATACTTCCTCTCTCAGGATCGGGACTGCAACTAGCTTTTTCAGCTAGACATGTTCAGCCACATGAACGCTGCCATAGTTTCTGTCAGTTCTAATGTGGGTTCATCTTTTTGTGTATAAAAGACAGATTCCCTCAGTGTCTTCTATCTCTACTACCTCTTACAATATTTCTACCTTCTCTCCCACAGTGTTCCTTGAGCTCAGTGAAAAGAGCTGAATATTTTAAGATCTCTTGCTCTGCACATTCTCCACTTGTGGGTCTTTCATGGCTTTCAGCATCTTCTTCCCTGAGCTCTGAATGAAGCCCCAGGCCAATGAACTCACTAGAATACTCAGTGGTATAGGTTCCTTGCTTTTCTCAAAGAATCTGATCAGAGAAATATAAGAAAAAAAACATATAACTGAGCTGTCCATCTGACAGTATGGCTTACAAGGAATGTGAGGCTGGATGATAATATATATTATCCACAATGATTTGCTTTTATGATTCCAATGGTATTGCTGCTTACAAGAACAAATCACGAATTAAATTTTTTTAAAAAATATGCTTAGCTCCTATCCTGATTATATAAGACAGAGCTTTTTCCAGCTGCTTTAATCTGAGCTAACTGTTCAAATTGTTTTGCTGGAGCAGTTTTGTTTGTTTAGCAGATTTGAAATTAAAAGGAGAAGAAAAGGAACAAGGTTTCCAAAAAGCATGTGTCAAAAGCACTAATTACTTTTTGCTGCTCCTTGAGTAAAAATGGGACATTTACTTATGCAAATAAGATATCAAAAACAACCCTATTCATGAATTAACCTCGATGGTTTGAAATGACTGTGGCTTCACAGCTGTGTTCTCAGAACTGATCACTACATCACTGTGCTGTTGCTGAGAACAAAATTGGTTCATTTCTTTCAAGAAACTCAAAAACAGGATAATCTCATCTTTTCAATCATCCAATTTACAAGTGTTGTTTGTGACTCTTTTAAATTTCTAAATATTAAATAGAGAGATCATGTTTAAAATTTAAAGAAAATAAATTAGAACACTGATTTATGAATGTTTTAACTTTCAAGGAGTTAGTATAATTATCTTATTCTTAGAAAACTGTGCATTCTACTATATTTTTTTCCTAAAAAAGTGAACCAGGAAGATAAATTTACTACTAAATTAATGACATGGGAGCCAATTTTTACTCTGAGCATTACAGCAATTTCTGCCCTACTGCAAGGGAGAATTTCACTGAATGAGGTTGGGCATTGATTCAGATTGAGCTATGGGTTTGGTTTCTAGAATACTGAAACTGACATATTGAAATACAAAGCAATCAGAAATACTTACATTTAAGAGATATAAATACATAAAATAATGTAGATACCTAAATGATGATGGTGATAGATGATAGTTGGATAGACATAGGTAAATAGATAAATGATGATAGATATAGTTAAATAGATAGAAAGATGGATAGATAGATGGATAATGTAAATGAGTGAGTAATGTATGTATAGAGAAAAAGCTATATTTGTGGGGATCAATTATTTTAATATAATACAAGAGGATGAACTCTGTTCAAACTAATAATACAGAAAATAGGTTTGAAGTACAAAACCTGTTTCAGAAAAGGTAAGAATTTTGATGGTTATACATTTTACATTAAGTATGTTGTCATGGCTATATTGACTTCACTTGGGCAAAGAATAGGCAGAGTGTTGAGGCCAATGTTTCCTTGGTATATTGGTTTAGCCTACTCTAGATTTCTATTTGCTTCATAATCAGGTTGACCTAAAATTTCTGAATTCTCTGGGTTTCAATCATGGATCAGCATACCCAGTAAGTGATAACTATTTTTTTGGACATTTTAAAGAAGTTATTTAAAAACAATTGAAGCTTATGACACTTAAAAATTATGGTCATGCAGCTTTAGTTTAGACTTAAGTTTTTTGCGCATTTTCAATATCGAACTTTCAGATCTGATAAACATTTTTTTGCAAGGGCTGTAGAATGATTCACAGGAAGTCATTGGGCAGGCTTATGGTCAACTCACTAGATGGGCATAGCACTCCCTTGACTTTCAAAAATGAACAAAACTACCTAGAAAGGCTTTCAAAGGATTTTTTTACCTGTTTCCTATTAAAAACGAGTAATGTAGACCACCTCAGTGAGATCTATATACTTTCCCAAAACAGATTGTGTCATTTGAGGATTGATCCATTAACTCGTAAGCCATTAGTTATTTCTCATAGAGTTGTTAAGTAGCAGAAACTGCTAGTATTGTTAAGATCCACTGTATTATTGATATAACAAACTATTGTGAATAGTTACAGGTAGAAGAAACAAAATCTAATTAATCAGTTTATTCTGTTGGGCCCAGAGAGATGGTTAAGTCTTTAAAACATTTTCCATACAAGCAGGAGGTCCTGAGTTTGGATGCCTAACACACAAATAAAAAAAGCTAGACATGGTAATACCTATTGATAATCCTAACACTGGGAAGGTTGAGACAGAAAGATCCAGCAGGTTCTCTGACCAAAGTATCTTGTTGAATCAGTAATCTACAAGTAAAGTGAGTGACTCTGCCTTACAAAGTAAGATGAACAGAATTAGAGATAGTAACATGACTCAACCTTTTGCATACACATGCACTTACATGTGTGTTCATTCCCATACACATGATTGCTTACATGCACAATACACTCAGAGAGAAATAGAGAGACAAAGCACAACATAGAGACAAAAGCAATACTTCTAGAGTCATAAAAGTCTGTATTTGAAAGAAGTTTGAGCTTTCCATGGATGTAATTGGATACATACATTATCCTGGTTTGTGCTTTGTCAGAACATTGCCAGTGATGGATGGAACAATCAAAGCCAGCAGCAAGTGTGTCCCCATCTCTATGCTCCTGACATGTGTGTGGGGAAAAAACAACATTTCTTCCCAGACAAGTTCTCTTTATATGAAAAAAGGCAAGCATGTCTTAGAATGAGAAAAAAATCTATTAAAAATGGAAGAAATGGGAATAAGTCCCAAATAAAAACTGAGAAATTATTCCATTTTCCTAGGCAGTATCAGTCCAAGCCAGATTAAACAATCTGAGAAAAACTAATTAAATATTTATAACATGTTAGCATTTCTAGAGATTTTAGAATGAAATAAACATGTTTTGCTCTTAACACAAGGAGTGACCTTCATTGGGGTCCATTTATTTCTTGCTTTGTTAAATGTAAGGAAAATATTTGCTTCCTGAATGCTCTATAATTTTGCAGTAATCAATATCAATCTATCACTGCTGTACTTTGCTGAATTCTCATGAAGGGGAAATTTCTTGTGGATACAGGAATAAAAAGTGAGCAGGAAGGACTCTATTTGGGAGGGAAAAGGGTAGAAGACAAGGGAAAGGAATGTGTAGCAAATGTTCTCAAAATATAATACATGTAGAAGAACCTAGATTCATTCTAGGGGCAGGGCCTAGGTCTGCAGGTGAACTTCCACAGCAGCCTATGGGTTCAAAGGTTGGATTCGCGCCAGAAAACTCCAGGGGCTGTTGCACCTTACCCCTTTGCCCAATCCTGGAACTTCATGGTGGGTAGCATCATGATAATGTAGGTGTTTCTTTAAAGATCCCCACCCATCGGGGCAGCAGTCCGTAGCCCTTCTTCTGCACTAGAGCTAAATTATCAACTCAGGTTTCCTATATATTACCAAAAGAAAAAATCCTCACTCTTCATAATGTGTCCAGCCTCCCTGGTGGCAAGCATGAAAATTCTCATGCACTGCATAACACATGGTGTATTGCCTGGGAAACTCTCCAAACTTTCAGGAACTCTGGACTGGAGAGTGGTGGTAAGTGGTGGGCCAAGTGCACAGACAAGTGGCAGTAGCTAGGCTAGTGTCCTGAGCCGTGCTGTGTTGGAGGGGAGCAGCAGGGGTCACAGTGAGTAGGCACGCCAAAGACAGGCCTGACAGAAAGGCTTGGGTGCAGGCCAGATGTGCTGATGTTATCTATAATTAAAATGTACAAATAAAATGAAAAATATATTTACTAATCTCATTTTTTACAGTAATAGTAGGTACTTTATTGATGAAAAAACTGGTTTAATTTCAAAATTATCTGAATTTTAGAGTTAAGACAATTTTCCTTTCCTGTGACCATATGTAATTTTGGAACTAAAAGATAATACTAACCTCATTTTTACAATATATATTTTAGATCAAAATAAATTTGAAGGTCATCTTCCAATTTGGGATCATCACCCAGAAAATAGCAAAGGTTTGTTTATAGGTTGTTATAGGTTTTTGTTTATAATAGGTTCCACATATTAGAGATTTCAGTTCAGGGCTGGAATTGCAGTGTTTCTGCCCCTTGAATTATAGCAGGTACCCATAGCAGAGTCAATCTAACCCTAACCCTAACCCTTGGAATTAAAGCAAAAAGAAGACAAAAAGAAAAACACTCATATTCATTCAATAACATACTTAAAATGATCTGATCTCCTTATTAAGTTCCACCTCCTTCCCACTAACCCCACTCTTTCCAACTAAGGTGCACCAAATTGTGGTGATTTATTTCTACTATCTCCTATTAGTGCCACAAGCTGAGAATCAAACCTTTAATGCCTGGATCCCTTAGTAATAACCATAGCCCACTTCACCAAAATAAAGATGGTTGCAAGACGAAAATCACACCATAGCACAGTAAAAGATAAATGATTTTAGGAAAATCAGAGTGAAATGTGGAAATTTACCTTTGGTTATAAAGAATAATTAATTGTTCAAATCAGAAGTAATAAGACGCTATCATCTTCTTTGCTGCACACTCATTGCCAGATGCTATGGATACTTTGACTTATGATTTATGTATCTATGCCATCACTTCTAAATGGTTACACTTGAATAAAATGATGCCATTATCTGAGATAAGTTTCCGAAGTTAGGCAACAAAGCCACTGGATGTCAAGAACTAAACAGGTTTGGGATAAATGCAAACAGCACCCTAGCCACTGGACAGGCAAATTCTATGGTTCAATTGGAGCTCCAGAGCTCCAGGCAAGACTAACATCAGGCTCTTCCCCAAGCACTAGACTTCCTCTTACCATCCTGTCACCTCTGATTTCAATATTTACTATTTATTATAAAAATGCTAAAAAAGAAAACAAATTTTATTAACATAAATCCCTATCTTGAGTTCTATATTTATTGATGCAGATTAAGATGGTAATTAAGTGAATAGTTGTGTATTATTTCCATTATTTTGAAGTATTTATTAAAATGGCATCTCTACTAATAAATAGTAACTATCAAAAATTAAGATGCTTGTAAAGTTTAATAGAAAGCATTTCCACTCAAGGCAGTTTTGTTTCAACCTAACACAGTTGACGATGCATGCATAAACAAACACGATAACCTGAGGTTTGGAAGTCAACCCACTGTATTTTTAAGTTCACCATTAGATAAAGTCAAAGTCAGAATTGGGGTATGATAAGTCCTTCCTGATGCAACAAGTCTGTCTTACAACAATGAATATTAAGCTATAAGTGCAAATATGCCAGTACTGCACACTAAGTTATGATTTTGTAGTTAGGTTTGTTCCTAAAATTTTGAACAATTTTTATCTGGGAAAGAGTGAATAGTCCCTTCTTCTGTGAACTGGTAGTGTGTGAATGTGCTGTTCTTCAAACTTGTGATAGCTAAAAATCATGATCATTTACATTGTTCTCTTATACTCCTTTGAAAGGAAAACACTAAAAATGGCTTAAGTTAACTTTTGCAGATGGCATTCTTCAGCTGTAAGATAATATTTAAAAAATACTATGAACCAAAGAGTTAATTTGTCATGACTTTTAGAAATGATACTGGCATTTCTAAGGTTCACAATAATTTAAATATATTAAGGTAAACATGAAAGAGAATTTATTTCTATTTCTTTTTAGCTTCCTTTGAACCAGCAGTGACCTGTTGTCTTCATCTGGCTTATAGAAGATTGCCATAGCTGATATTTTTTTTTTATTCTGGTGACAACTAAAACATCATCTATTGATATGAACTATGGAATGTGATGATTTCTCAGGCTGAAAGTTGAATAACAAAAGTCTTGACATTTAAATTTCCCATGTCTATTTTAATAGAAAGAGTTTTCTTCTCTACAGTTTTTTGAAGAACCAAGGGAATAAGAGAGATTAAGGGAAATATGGGTAGGTGGAGAGCTAGGGATAATGTGAGAAGATTCCTTTTCTATTCTCAAGACCAAAACTATTTTTACGGTGTAAAATGTACTTGTGCTTTTTTTTTTTTGCTAGGAACAATTTTTAGAATTATTTTTGTGTGCTTAATGAAAGAATTTATTAAGGGTATATAATGTGGAATGTCTTTCTGTATGCTGTGAATTATCATTCAATAATTAAAGAATTGCTTTAACCTATGGCAGGCAAACATATAGGCAACTGGGAAATATAAACATAAATAAAGGAGAAAGAGAATGAAGTCACTCAAAAAAGGAATAAATCCACCCAAGAAGAAAGATGTAATGGAGTACAGGGAAGCCATGAGCCACATGGCAAAATGCACTAATAGAAATGTGTTAAGTTAAAATGCAAATAGCTATCTAGCAATAAGCCCGAGCCATAGGCCAAACTACATATAATTAATAAAAGGCTTTGTGTGATTATTTGGAACCAAGCAGGGATGCAGGACTGAGCCTCAGGGTAGGCCAGGCCTTGGGTAACAGAGATTCAGTCAAAATGCAAGGTTAGCCTAGGCCAGAAACTTCTGGCTACAGGTATATTACACATCATAGCATATTGCTACAAATAAAATTAAATACCTTCAGATAATGTGTTTGTAGGTATTTTCATGCTTTTTTTATTATAACATATTAGATTTTCTATTTTAATTATCTGATTCTCTAAAGGGGGATATGTTAAAGTATATGTCTATTCTTTTAGCCTTGTATTGCTACTGTTTTGTTATTTTTGAGGACTTAATTGCTCTGATGTGGAGCCAGAGGAAGCCTTAATTTGGTAGAAGACACAGTTTGGAAATATGGCCCAAAATTCTACCTACTATTCTCTTTTGAATAAGTAAACTCTAACATTTCTGAAATAAAATTGATGATAGAAATGGAATTCAGCTGTGGCTTCTTTATTTGAAGATCGTTACACCAAAACAGCTATGTAGCTTCTTCTATACACATAGACATGGACCACAAGCTACTTAATATTTGTTTTTAAAATGTGTTCTGTGCCAAAGAAAATATGCTTATTTATTCCAATCAAGTCACAAATTAGACACATGTTCTTAAGTTAAACAACAAAATAAACATTTATTTTTATATCATTAAAATGTATTTTGATTCTCTAAAAAGCAAAAAGAAGTCTCTGTTTCTCTAGTGTCAATTTAGAACAGAGTCTTAATATGTTTTGTATGGAGAATGGGCTATGATAGGCATGATTTTGGCTTCTTTTTGAAACATCAATTTATATTTTTAACCACAACAATCTTGGCATGATACATATACACAGGTAGCTAATTTTTATGTACAGATTATTAATTTCAACCTACTCTGGTCCCATAGAATACAGAGATGAAATGCCAGAAGGGTCCTTTTTTTGGGGGATGGGAGCAACTTAAAATTAAAACATTGTAAAATTACATATAATCCAGAAACCACAGTTGTGTTCTGTTCTTCACTTGCTGATTTCTGATGGTGTTCAGGTCTACCCTGTCACAACAGTTTCATAGGCCCTCTGGTGCACTTTAGACATCAGTAGCCTTCTTACAAGGCTCATCCGACTCTTGTGTATTGCTTTAATTTTATTCCTTTCCATGTATCATCTGTAACTGGTACCCATATAATAGTGTATTGAGACAGACACTATTTGGTAATGTAGTATTCTTTATTTTCCGTATTTCTTTAGAAAGACAAGAAAAGTTGTTCAGTTTATTATCTTCAATAATATTCAACAAGCTATGGCTTTCCATGTCTTCGTACAAAAATCTCTAATGGCGTCACTCTGGATGAGGAGTCACATTATCTTTGAGTTGCAATATGAATCAGATTTCTAGTTATTGAAATAAATAATGCTATTGTTCCTTTTATTTATACCACAAATATATACAATAAGAAGAAGACTGATAATCCCTTGTGTTCCAGCATCTTGAACACTAGAAATAAAATGAACAACCTAAAGTCTTGGTCTCTATTCTGGCATGTCATATTCTGAACATGAGACACTGCAGAGATTCATTGGTCTTGTTGGCTGGATAATTCATCAATTTAACAGAAGAACATAGCAATCTATGTCTTTTTTTCCCCTTAAATCTTATATGGACCTTTCTTTTATTTTTCTTTATTTAAAAGTTTTTTTTTTTTAATTTCACATAACAACCACAGTTCCCCCTTCCTACTAGCCCCTAGCTTCTTCTCACCCTACCCCCTCATTCACTTGTCAAAGAGGGTAAGGACTCCCACAGAGAGTCAATATAGTCTGCATATCAAGTTGAGGCAGGACTAAACCCAACCACCATATGAAGGCTGAGCATGGTATCCCTTTATAGGGAATGGGTTCCAAATAGCCAGTTCATGCACTTGAGATAAATCATGATCTTGGTTTTCAATAACTGAATTTAAGAACACAGCAAGGCAAAGTAAAAGAAGAAATAGCAACTAGCAGAAAGAAGCAGCAGATAAATAGTAGCCAACCAAGCATTTATAGCATCAAGCAGAGAGGTTTGAAACAGTCTGTTTGACAAATCAGCTAAGGTAATATTATCTGATTAGATGCTTATAGGTGTCTGTATAACCTTCCCTGGCTAAAACTCCAATCAATAGTAGAGTGGGTGCCTAAACAGGACTTCCTTGGTAATCAAATGAATAACCACCCTAAGTGTCATTATAGAAATTTCATCCTGTAATGAAGAGAGGAAGAAGCAGAGATCCATAGCTAAGTACCAAGTTCAGTTCCTGGTCCAGCTAAAGAGA
Source organism: Sigmodon hispidus (assembly GCA_004025045.1). Classification (NCBI taxonomy): domain Eukaryota; kingdom Metazoa; phylum Chordata; class Mammalia; order Rodentia; family Cricetidae; genus Sigmodon; species Sigmodon hispidus. Next base: position 66,776 of record PVIH01004890.1, on the reverse strand, counting down.
AAGAGAGAGGAGAGTGTATATGAGCAAAGGAATCCAGATTATGAGGAGGAATCCCACAGAGATGGCTGGCTGGAGCTTTGGAGAGCTCAATGAATCAAAAAGAGCCACTGGGGAATCAGGAAATGGAACTAAACCCTGCAAAGGTAGATGACTGTTGAATGGCATGGGCAGCATGTGGAACCTTGTGGAGCAGGATCAGACTATGGTCTTGTGCATGAACTGGCATCTTGGAGCCCATTTCCGATAGAGAAACATGAAACCAAGCTCTAATATTAAAATGAGGGAATCAGACCTACATCAAATTGATATACCAGACTGAACCGACCCACCTTGGGACTTCTTGCCCTCCTTGGGGAATTGATGGGGGGATGGGGTCAGGGAGGCTGACAGAGGACTGGGAGGGATTGGAGGAGGAAAGGGAAGGCGAGCAGGGGTATGCATGGAAAAAATTTTAAATATATATATATATATATATATATATATATATATATATATATATATATATGTAAGAATTCTATGTGAAAGCGATCCTGAAGCCATGATGAAATACTGAATGAGAATATCAAGAAGACCAAAGAGATTTCTATATGGATGAGCTCCAAGCTTCTGGGTCTGACCCCAGGTATTTTAATACACTGTAATGAATAAACTGTCACCTCCATTGTAAACAGTATTTCTTCTAGTGTTCCTTGAGGATTCAATGGTTGCCGCATCTTTAATCATTTGCTTTTCTTTTTTCTCTCTGCTGTACAACTTGGGCTAGTCTGACCCAACACAAGGTGTTTTGGAGGACACGTGACATAAATATGCTTGAGACAAGTAATAGGGCTCTTCACTTCAAGAGTACATGAAAACTTATCCATATTATTTATATGACAGATATGTTCATGTATATGAAGTACAGGGTGAAGAAATGAGAGTCCGTATATTTAAAAGGAGGACTTTCTGATGAACAATTCAGTATGTGTAAGGAGAGACCCATATGATTAAAATTTCCAACTAATCCATTCTTCAGTTGAGGGGCATCTAGGTTGGTTCCAGGTTCTTGCCATTACAAGTAATGCTGAGCTAATGCCTTTAGAGTGCGAATGTGCATCTTTAGGGTGTATAGTCAGAAGTGGTATTGCTGGATCTTTGGGGAGATTCATTCCCAGTTTTCTGAGAAACCACCATACTGCATTCCAGAGTGGCTGAACAAGCTTACATTCCCACCAACAACGGAGGTGTGTTCCCCGTGCTCTGCAACCTCTCCAGCTTAGGCTGTCATCTGTGTCTATTATCATAGCCAATTTGACAGGTGTAAGGTGGTATCTCAAAGTTGTTTTGGTTTGCATTTCTCTGATGCCTAGAGAAGCTGAGCACTTTTTCAAGTGCCTTCCAGCCATTTGTAATTTTTCTGCTGAGAATTCCCTTTTTAGTTCTGAACCCCATTTTTTGATTGGGTTATTCAAGACTTGGGGCTCTAGATTCTTGAGTTCTTTATATATTTACTTTACTCAGTTCTCAGAAAAAAAATAAGTAGAATTCACTAGGTTTCCATTAATATTATTCAGAAAACATACAAAATAGATCAAGACATTCTACAAACATGAAAATAGACCCATTTGTAGAGATTCACTGAGCAATGACTGTCCTCTAGAAAACTACAAGACAAATTATTAATTATTCTCAATATACTTTGTGGAAAATCATAAATGATGACATTGGGAGAATGTATTTATAAGAGAGATGAAGATGATAGGAAAAAGACATGGCGATAGTAGTAGAGGAACACTGGAGAGTAATCACAGAGCTGTAGAGATGGCTCAGTGCTTAAGAATGCCTGGTATTCCTTCACTGGACATGAGTTTGGGTCTTAGCATCTTCATCAGATTGTTCACAACAACTGTATGTTCAGCTCCAGAAGATCACACAGTCTTTCAATTTATGTAGGCAAAAATACTCCATATATACACTTGTGTAAATAATATGTGTGTGCAATTAAAAATAAAATAAATATACCTTTTAAATAAATGAATCAGAAGTAAAGTATAGACAGAAGTTTCTTTGTTCTGTCCAATCCTACAGCCATCCAGTTTTAAATAAACAAATAAAGATGTATTAATTATTAACTGTTTGGTCTACAGCCCAGGCTTATTACTAACTAGCTCATTCATCTTCAAAATCCAAGAAAGATAAGCAGGGGATTACTTACTCATTAGTGGGTTTTAAATGAGTAAGACAAGCTGCAAACCACAAACACTGAACAGCTTGGGATCTGAAGCACCTTGAACTGGCACTTTGGAGCCCATTCCCTCCAGAGGAACACTTGAGCCAGTCTTGATGTGGGGATGAGGAAAGTGGATTTGCCTGGAGTGGATGCTGAACTAAGCCACCTTGGGACCTTGGGACCGCCTGTCCTTGCCGGGGAGGAGATGGGGAGAACAGTGACTTATAGTAGAGGGAGAGGAAAGGCATTTGAACAAGGGGATACATTGATAAAAAATGAGACTTTATTAATAATAAAAAATGAGAAAAAAGTTCCCCTTGGAAGAGAAAATAGAGAAGATCTCCTTAGATAATTGAGGTCATAATGTGTTGCAACCAAGAAGAAGTGGAAACAAATCACGAGAGAAAGAATTGGTTGAGTCAAAGGAGCAACAAAGAGAAAGAAAAAAAAAAGAAATGGATATCTTGATAAGTGAAGCCACTGTGGGTTTCAAAAGAGACCCAATGCAAGGGAAACCTCCAAGAACTTGTTCCTGGCTAGTTCTCCAACCAATAGCAGAGGGGGTGCCTAAACAGAACTTCCCCTATAATCAAATGAGTAACCAACCTAAGTGTCATCAGAGGACCTACATCTAACAATGAATATAGGTGGAGGCAGAGATCCATGACTGAGCACTGGGATAAACTCCCGGCTCAGCTGAGGGGAGTGGTTCTGTATAAACATGGAGATAGGAATTGTGAGGAAAATTCCCACAGTGATCGCTGGCTGGAGTTCTGAGGAGGCCACTGAATCAAGAACAGTCACTGGGGAGCCATCAGGAAAATGAACTAGGCCATCCAAGAGTAGGCAGCTAATGAATGGCATGGGCAATATGTGGATCCTCAAGGGGTAGAATAGGCTGTGTTCCTGTGTGTGGACTGGCAACTTTAGGCCCATTCCCTGTAGAGGAGCACCTAACAGACTTGATATTAGGATGAGAAAATAGGACTTGCCTTGAGTGGATACTCCTCACTGAGCTGACACACCTTGGGACTTCTTGTCCTTTAGGGGAGGGGATTGGGGATGGGGAGGGGAGCTGAAGGCTGCCTTGCAGGCATTGGGAAGGAAGGGGACTCAGGGGGATATATGGAAAACAAAGACTTTGTATAAATTTTAAAAGTTAAAAAATATTTCTTTTCATCTATGCATTGCCACTTGTCTTGTGGCTTTATCTGTGTTCTATTACATCTCGTTCCCCTGGCAGGTCTCAGCTTCTTTTCTGATGCCGACTGCCTTCTTCCTTGGATTTTCTCCCTGCCTGTATCCTGCCTTACCACAGGTGAAAACAGCTTCTTTACTAACCACTTGTACCACCACATATTCATAACAGAAAGACTATTCCACATCAGAAAATGGAGAGATCATGAACATGTAATTAGTGTTTATTCACAGTCATTATTGGGATTCTGGATCAAACTAGCAAACTTAAAATGTGTTAAATAATCTGAACAGTAGATGGATGTATATGCACAAATTGATAGCATATTGGGTTTTTTATTTACTTCATGTTGAATTGTTACCCTTGAAATGAAAAGATGTATATCATGTATAGCAATAAAACTTTATCTACCAGGGTAAAGTCATCAGTATGAGATTATATCAATAGATGTCAGGAATTGTGGTTATTAGAATTGCCAAGGTAACTTGTTAAAAATGTTTAATATACAGCACTGACCCGAGAGTTCATGATTCAAATCTAAGACGCAAAGAGGTTTACATTTTTGACAATAGTGGGCAATACTGATTTTGTCTTGAGAGAAAACAAAATTTGGCAGTTGTCTGGTAGATGAATGATATTGCCCATAATGAAAATCCTTAATCTGAGAGAAAAACAAATGGAATAAGACATGAATATTCATTATATCTTTCATTGCTGTGATCAAAAACTGCCAAAAATAACTTAGGAAAAAATACTTTATTTTGGTACATAGTTTGAGGGTATATTCAGTTATATCTTTGAAGCCATGATGGAAGGAGCTAAGGGAAGCTGAGCATATCACATGTAGAATCAAGAAACAGAATTGGTAACACTAGTATTTCTCTTGGTTGATTCTTTTTATTCAGTTCAAAAGCCAAGACCATGGCATGTCACCACTTGCTTTTAGAACATTTTTGTCTCAATTAAACTAGCCTAAAATTTCTGACTGTTACAGCAAGAGGTTTTTCTTCTAGGTGTTTCTATATCCTGTCAACTTGACAACCAATATTACTCATCATAGTATGCAATTATATCTATTTCTGTATATGTTGGAAATTTTTTGAAAACTTTTACAATATCAAAATATATTAGAATACTAGAACTCCATATACTCTCTAATTGAGAGTGTGACAGAGAATAGTGATTGAAGGAAATACGGCAATAATTTGATATTCTATTCTTGATCTAGAAAATAGGAGTTTCTCACCACTTTAAACTAAACACTACAATTTATTCTCTATCGAAGTTTTACTTTGCAGTAGAAATCAGAGTTACTAAAAATGACCTTGGGAAATCACCCTGAAGTTTCTGGACCGTAACATACACAGTAATGAAATTACTTCTCCAAATTAGGTATGCCAAAATAAACATAATGGGAAGCTAAGGTTTTCAGACACTGAAAATTAGGCATCCAGTGTGTACCATGTGTCTTCCAAAGATTATATGTGTTCATTCTATATTTAAAATGGTAAAAGAACAAAAGTTATAATGTGTCTTCAAGAAAATGTAGATTTTCTTTGTGTATACAAACTCAGAATGAAACTTCCATCCCATGTGTTAAAGATCCTGGGGTGTGTCTAGTTTTGGTTCAGAATATTTTAACATATTTTACATGATGTGTCCTCATTAAATCATGTTGTAGTTAGGAATTCTATTACTGTTAAAAAAAATTACCATGGCAAATCTTATAAAAGAAAATATTTAAAGTGTCAGCTTACAATTCAGAGGTTCAGTGCATTAACATCATAATGGGACATGGTGGCATATAAGCATACAAGGTTTTGGAGGTGCTCACAGGTGGAGTTTTACATCTTGATAGGCAGGCAACAGAAAGTAATTTGACACACTGAGCATAGCTTGAGCAGATATGAGTCCTCAAAGCCTACCTCTGCAGTATCACACATTCTCCAACAAGACCACACCTACTTTTCAACAGGACCACAACTCTCAATAGTACCACTCCCTTTGGGGGACAGTACTTTTAAACTACCACATTCTACTCCTTGGTCATTAAAGGCTTTTAACCATATTATAATGAAAAATACATTCATTCTAGCTTTGAAAGTCCCCATAGCTGATAACATTCTCAAACTTATTTAAAAGTCTAAAGTTCAAAGGCTCTTCTGTTATCCATGCAATCTCCTAATTGTAAAATCAAAAATCAAATAAATAATGGATCACATACTTTGAATATACAGTGGTACAGGATATACATTTTTGTTCAAAAATGTAGGAAAGAGAACATAGTGAAGAAATATTGTACCAAAGTAACACCAAAAACCAGCTGGGCAAACCAGTCACATCTCCCTTTGGGCCCACTTTCTTTCTAACTACTACCAGGCACAAGACTCTGCTTAATTTTTTTTTTCTAATTTTAACTAATAGTTTATAACTTACTTTCTTCACCATGCAAATGGAAAAATGAATGGACCTGTCTTACAAGGCACTGGATTAATTCTGCTTTCAAAATGTGTTTCAAATGTCACAATTTTATTACTACTGACATATATCAAACTATCACCACCTTCTTGATGATAGGCATGGTGATTATGTGTTATATCTCAATCTATCTTGTCTGTCTTTAATTTCTTCAGTAAACTATGATCACATTCTGAATATGCAGATCTATAAAGTGTTAGACTTAAGATAGCAAGAGGTAGAGAAAAGTAATACCAAACAAGAATATCGCTAGAGATTCCTTGTACCTGGGCTATTTTTTTCTTGACTTTTTTTCTCTATTTTTAACTATACAGATCCTTTTCATATATATCATGGTTTTCAGTTTTTGTTTTATGCAAACATTGATTTTATGTTTTGGGTGCTCTTTTCTTTCTGTTTAGTTTGTACTATTCTGATGCTTGTTTATATTTCATTTTTTAAATTGCATTATTATCTCTACAAAGTCAGCTGGTTTTCTAATGAAAGACAGAAAAGTGTGTATTCACATGGATGTGAGGGGGAAGTGAGGTAAGTTGAAGGACTGGAAACTGAAGAGTAGAGCTAGGGCAAATATTATTTTAGAAGAAAAATCTATTTCAAAAAAAGTTAATAATGAGTGAGCTGGTGGAACTGACTGGAAGAATTACCGTTGATATTTGCCAATGTAAATATGTGATATACATTTGTTGTTTTATGCTTGCCTACACTTTGATTTTTCTCAGAGACTGAGGTAGATGCATGGTATTTTAATGGCAATGTTTCAAAACCCAAGTGTAAGAACCAACCTCTGAGTCAGCAAAGAACAGACCCCGACACTACGATCTCAACACAAAGGCCATTTATTATCCAGGAGGTACAAGAGTTGTGGGGGATAGGGGAGCTAGCTGCCTCTAGAGTGGACAAAATCAGCAACAGGTATTTCTTCAGAAGGGGGTTTTTAAGAGAAAAAAAGAAATTCTTTATTATGGTAAATTAGCAATTCCTGATTAAATACTTTAGCTTGTGTAGCCAAATAATGAATTTTGATCCTTGGACCTTTGTGTTTAGTCACAGGAATGAGTTGGTGGCTGAATAAAGGAATAAAGCTTAGTTGGTAGCTTTGGGAATATAATCTAACAGTTTAGCAAGGTAAAGCAAAGAAGAAAGGATAAAGCCTAACTGTATCATGTTTGCAGTGTGTGGCCCTGTTGGAAACTAGAAAAGAGATCCTTGGATCCCACTCCCCCTAGAGGAACACCTGACTCAGTCTTGAGGTTGTGGGGAGAAAACTGGATCTGCCAGGAGTGGAGACTGAACTAAGCAATATTGGGTCAGTGGGACCATGGGACTGTCTGCAGCCTGCCCAGGGATTGGATGGGGAGTTGTGGAGAAGAGAGAATGACCTGATGTGGCGGGAGGGGGAAGGGACCTTGAATAAGGATATTCAAGGTTAGAAAGTGCGACTTCTTTGTTCATAATAATAATAATAATTGAAAAAAAAGAAAAGAAAAGAGATTAAGGACATAGAGCAAAGAAAGAGGTAACAGACAGAAACACATAAACATATACAAACACACATGCATATAAACAGGCACACACATAGATGCACACAAGGCTCATGTGCATACAAGCACACATGAACAAACATACACACCAGAAGTGTGCACTGACACATATACATTTATGCATGCCACGGCAGAAAAATGGCTATACTACTAATTTTGTAGTAGTGGAATGAAGGAGAAGAAAAGGAGAGTCAACAAAGTAATTTTTATTTGAAAATGACATAGTAAAATGTGTATACTATTTTTGGAATGCCAAGAAAATGGCAAGAGGGTGTGAAAGATTTCCTCTCAAATACGCTTGGAAAAATATGTGATTAAAATGTTCTAAAAGAAGTGCTATGAAGGTCATAAAGGTCATGAAACCACACCAAGTAAAAAGCCTGCCTAAAAGATTATGCATCCGAGTAGAAAATCAGACCCTCTTAATCATTGTTGGAGGTCCAATATCTTGATTCAATGTGCAATCTACATATACACTTTTTTGTGTAAATTTATGTGATCATGTATGTTCACGTTGTGTAGACACAAGTATGTACAGGTATATATATATATATACGTGTTTACAAATGTCTATGGAAAATAAAGATTGAATTTAAAAAGATTTCAAAGATTTCATTGCTTCAATTTACTAAGGCAGGCCCTGGTTACTAGAGATCTCAGTTTGTGCTTCCTAATACCCTAGGATTACAGGTGACCCACAGATCTTGAATTGGTATTAGGGTTTTACCCTCTGCCTTTTATGTTGGGCCGAAGAATCCAACTCAGATTCTCGTGCTTGCAAACACTCTATCAACTGGAATATTACTTCAGCTAAAAGAAATAAAACTCCTTAAGGTACATTCAAGAAAGATAAATTTAGACTATAGCATAGTGGTTATATTAAAAAATAACATATTTAAAATTCTTTAGTGTGTATGTGGTTGTATGGTTTCTCTACTTTGCTAACATGTAGATTAATCTATGATTGTCAGAGATACATTTTGGGAAATAAAAAACTAATCATGAACAAACACAACAATGTTTTGCAAGAGTAGCTTGGTGAAATGTGATAAGCTTTCATAATTACCCATATAAACTTCAAATAATCTCACTTCATTTCCCCTTCAAGAATGAAGCCCTAAATGGATGCAAATAAATGGTTTGGGAGAAATTTATATATGGAAAGAGGTGTTTAATTATTTCCATCAATTTTAATGTTAAGTTCTACTTGACATATAATTACAGAAACATGGTACTGTATTTTTAAACCTAATTTAGATAAAAAGAGGACTACTCAGGGTGCTCTATGAAATTTCAATGAAAAGAAAAGCTTACACTAATGATATCAAGCAAAAGTTGCCAGAAGTCATAATTAATTCATTTAAATGTTCACTGAACAAATATCTATTGCACAATTACTGTATGCCAGAAATTAGTTGAAATAATTATTTAGATAAAATGAACAAAACACTCTATCACCTTACCCTGAGAAAGTTAAAGTTTTTATTGTAGTAGTCAATTATTAAAAAATACTTTTATATTATGTGAGATTGTAGCAATGTACAAATTTAAGCCAGTTTTTGATGTAGTATCTGATTAAGATAATAATCAAAACACACATAAATAGGAAGAAAATTCATCAGGAGGTTAAATCCTTTCTGTATTGTGGGGTTAAGAAATAGTGATGAGGCTTCTGCCACCTGAATGCAGGCCCTGAACGGCCACTCCGCTGCTGCGGCGTGGAGCACTGCCTGCCCAGAACACAGCTGGAAAATTAGCAGTGGGGGAACAGCTGGGTCCCTTGGTCCTGGGCATGTGCCTCAGAGGTGGGAGACTCGGATATGTCGGGGTACACAGTCTGCACAGGTCACAACTGGCATAATAGAAGCCAGGAAGCAGAGGAGTTCCTAAAATCACAGCTGAGAGGTCAAAGGTCAGAAGGTGACCTCTACCACATGAACCCGAGCCCTGGGACAACTTCTTGGCTTTGGTTCAAAGCACAGCCCACCCAGTACATGGCAGGTGTAATAGCAACGAGGAACATCCAAGTCCCTGGGCACACAGCTGAGAATTGAGAGGTCAAGAGGTGATGGCTGGCATCATAACACTGCGACCTAATGAGAACAGCTGACAAATCACCAAGAGCTGACCAAGAACTAATCAGGAGTGACTTAGGGAAATAATGGGCAGATAGCAGTACAAGAATACATACAACAACAAAAAGGTCAACAAGACACCACCAGAAGAAACAGGTAGTTCTATAGCTTTAAGATCTGAACATAACAATGAAGAAGGAACAGAAGGCAATGACCTTAAAAACAGCTTTATGTAACTAATAGAAGTCTTAAAAGAGGATATTAAAAACTCCCTTAAAGAAATAGAAGAAAATACAAACAGAAAATAAGGGTTGAACAAAGCACTGAAAGAAAATAAAGAAAACCAAGAAAAAGAAAACAAACAGGTGAAAGAAATTTACCAAGAAATAAAAACTGAGGGGCTGGAGAGATGGCTCAGCGGTTAAGAGCACCGTCTGCTCTTCCAGAAGACCTGGGTTAGATTCCCAGCACCCACATGGCAGCTAACAACTGTCTGTAGTTCCAGTTCCAGGCAAACACCAAGGCAAGTAAATAAATAAATAAAGTTTAAAAAAAAAAAAGAATTAAAAACTGAAATAGAAGCAGTAAGGAAGGCACAAACAGAGACAAAACTAAAAATAGACAACCTGAAAAAACAATCCGGAACCACAGATTCATGTATAACCAACAGAATCCAAAAGATAGAAGAGAGAATCTCTGGAGTGGAAGACTCAATAGTAGTAATGTAGCTACATCAGTTAAAAAACAAAAAACAAAACAAAAAAACCCACTAAAACCAGAAAAGTCATTACACAAAATGTCCAAAAAATTTGGGACACCATAAAAAGGCTAAAGTTGAGAATAAGACACAGGCTCAGAGTAAAGGGTTGGGAAAAGACTTTCCAATCAAATGGGCCTAAGAAGCAACCTGGTGTAGCCATTCTAATATATAACAAATTAGACTTTAAAGTAAAATCAATAAAAAGAGACCAGGAAGGTCACTACTTATACATCTCAGGAAAAATTCACCAAGATGAAATATCAATCCTGAATATCTATGCTCCAACACAAGGGCAACTGCATATGTAAAAGAAATTCCTCTAAAGCTTAAACCCATATCAAACCTGATACACTAAGAGTGGGAGACTTCAGTACACCACTTTTACCCTTGGATAAGTCCACCAGACAGAAACTCAACAGAGAAATAAGGGATCTAGCAGAAGTTGTGACACAAATGGACTTAGTAGATATATACTGAACCCTCCACCCAAACAAAAAAAATATACAAAGTTCTCAGAACCCCAAGGAACATTCTCTAAAATTGACCACATATTAACTCATAAAGCAAATACCAACAGGCACCAAAAAATGTGTATAACTTCTTGTACCATTTCAGATAACCATGTCTAAAGTTAGAGTTCAACAACATCAAAAATCACAGAAAGCCTACCAACTCATAGAAACTAAACATCACTCAACTGAACCAACTCTGGATCAAGGAAGAAATTAAGAAAGAAATCAAAGACTGCCCAGAATTTAAAGAAAATGAATCCAGAATACGACATACCCAAACTTGAAATACAATTAAAGCAGTCTTAAGGGGAAAGTCATAGCTCTAGATGTCTACATAAAAAGTCTAGAAAAATCCTACAAAGAACTATCAACACAGCTGAGGGTCCTAGAACAATCAGAAGCAAACTCACCTAGAAGGAATAGAAGGCAATAAATAATCAAACATTGAGCTGAAATCAACACAATTGAAACAAAAAGAACAATAGAGAAAAATCAATAAATCAAAGAGTTGGTCTTTGAGAAAGTTAACAAGATAGATAAACTCTTATCCAGACTAACCAAAAAGCAGAGAGAGAATATCCACATCAACAAAATCAGAAATGAAAAGGGGGACATAACAAAAGAACCCCAGGAAATCCAGAGAATTATCAGATCATACTTTGAAAACCTATACTCCACAAAAATGGAAAACCTAGAAGAAATAGACAACTTTCTGGAAAGGTACCATAAACCAAAGTTAAATCAAGAATAAATTAAAGACTTAAACAGTCCTGTAACACCAGGAAATGGAAGCTATCATTAAAAGCCTCCCAAAGAATATTGTGTTGGGATTTTGATAGGCAGTGCATTGAATCTGTAGATTGCCTTTGGTAGAATTACCATTTTTTACTATGTTGATCTTACCAATCCAGGAACATGGGAGAGCTTTCCACTTTCTGATATCCTCTTCAATTTCTTTCTTCAGTGATTTAAAATTTTTGTCAAATAGGTCTGTTACTTCTTTGGTTTTAGTTACACCAAGGCATTTAGTACTATTTGCAGCTATTATGAAGGGTAATGTTTCCCTTATTTCTTTTTCAGCTCTTCTATCCTTAGTGTATAGAAGGACTACTGATTTCTTTGAGTTTATCTTGTATCCTACTACAATGCTGAAGGTGTTTATGAGCCGTAGCAGTTCCTTGGAAGAATTTTGTGGGTCACTTATGTATACAATCATATCATCTGCAAATAGAGATAGCTTCACTTCTTCTTTTCCAATTTGTATTCCCTTAATCTCTTTCCGTGCCCTTATTGCTTTAGCTAAAACTTGGAGAACTATATTGAATAGATAAGGGGAGAGAGGACATCCTTGTCTATTTCCTGACTTTAGTGGGATTGCTTTGAGTTTTTCTCCATTAAGTTTGATACTGGCTGTTGGCTTCTTGTAAATCGCCTTTATTATATTTAAGTATTCTCCCTGTATTCCTGATCTCTCCAGGACTTTAATCATAAAAGAGTGCTGGATTTTGCCAAAGACTTTTTCTGTATCTAAGGATATGATCATGTGGATTTGTTCCTTCAGTTTGTTTATATGATGGACAACATTTACAGTTTTTTGTATGTTAAACCAGCCCTGCATTTCTGGGATGAAGCCTACTTGGTCATGGTGGATGATATCTTTTATGCATTGTTGTATATGTTTTGCTGAAATTTTGTTGAGAATTTTCACATCAATATTCATGAGGGAAATTGGTCTGTAATTCTCCTTCTTTGTTGTGTCTTTGAGTGGCTTGGGTATTATTCATTTACTGTTTTTCTTGATAAATACAAAATAAATAAATTTTAAAAAAGCCTCCCAAAGAAATAAAGCCCAGACCCAGATGGTTTCTGTGCAGAATTCTACCAGAGATTCAAAGAAGAAATAATACCAATACTCCTCAAAATGTTCCATAAATTAGAAACTAAAGGAATATTGCCAAACTCTTTTTATGAGGCCACAATTACCCTGATACTCAAGCCACTCAAAGATGCAACAAAGAAAGAGAATTACAGACCAATTTGCCTCATGAACTTTGATGCAAAAATTCTCAATAAAATTCTGTCAAACCAAACCCAACAACATATTAAAAAAAATTAATTCACCATGATCAGGTTGGCTGCATTTCAGAAATGCAGGGATGGTTCAACATAAGGAAAACTGTAAATGTCATCCATAATACAAACAAATTGAAGGAAAAAAACCCCACATGATCATTTCCTTAGATGATGAAAAAGCCTTTCACAAAATCCAACATGCCTTCATGATAAAAGTCCTAGAGAGATTAGGAATACAGGGAAAATAAATAAAATATAATAAAGACGATGTACAAAAAGCCAATGGCCAACATAAAACTAAATGGAGAAGAACTCAAAGAAATCCCACTAAAATCAGGAACTAGACAAGGCTATCCCCTCTTCCCTTATCTATTAAATATAGTTCTAGAAATTTTGGCTAAAGCAAATAGAGAACAAAAGGAGATTAAGTGGATACAAATTGGAAAAGAATAAGTCAAAATCTCTTTATGAAATAATTGCATCCATAAGTGACCAACAAAATTCTACCAGGAAAATTCTACAGCTTATAAACACCTTCAGGAATGTAGCAGGATACAAGTATAACTCAAAGAAATCAGTAGCTCTCTTATACACTGAAGATAAAAGGGCTGAAAAAGAAATAAGATATACATCACCTTTTATAATAGCTGCAAGTAACATTAAAAACCTTGGAGTAAATATAACCAAAGAAGTAACAGATCTATTGCACAAAAATTTTAAAACACTGAAGAAAGAAACTGAATAGGATATCAGAAAATTGATAGATCTCCCATGTTCCTGGATAGGTAGCATCAACATAGTAAAAATGGCAATTCTACCAAAGGCAATCTACATATTCAATGCAATTCCCATCAAAATTCCAACACAATATTTTTTGGACCTTGAAAGAACCATACTCAATTTCATTTGGAATAACAGGAAAGTCAGGAGTGCCAAAACATTTTTGTGCAACAAAAGAACCTTAGGAGGCATCACCATCCCTGACTTGAAATTATACTATAGAGCCACAGTAATAAAAACAGCTGGGTACTGGCATAAAACCAGACTTGTGGATCAACAGAATTGAATTGAAGAACCAGACATTAACCAACGTCTATGAACACTAGAGTTTTGAAAAAAAAGTCAAAAATAGTCAAAGAAAGAAAGATAGTATCTTCAACAAATGATATTGGCATAACTGGATGGTAGTGTGTAGAAAAATGAAAATAGATCCAAACCTTTCATTTTGCACAAAACTTAAATCTAAGTGGATCAAAGACTCCAACATAAACCCAACTACAATAAACTTGATAGAAAAGAAAGTGGGAAACACTCTCCAGCGCATTGGCACTGGTGACCACTTTTTAAATATAATACTTTTAAATATAATACCAGTAGTGCAGACACTAAAAACAACCATTGGTAAATAGGACCTCCTAAAACTGAGTAAGTTCTGTAAGGCCAAGGACACAGTAAATAAGACATAATGACAGCCTACAGAATGGGAAAAGATTTTCACCAACCCTACAAATGATAGAAGACTGATCTCTAAAATATATGGAGAACTCAAGAAACTAGAGCCCAAAAGCCCTTAATAACCCAATTAAAATATGAGGTCAGAACTAAAAATGTGGGACTTTTTTTAAAACTATTGAATATATATACATATATATTATTAACTTTTGTCCAAATTATACCTTACGCTTCACTATTGTACAGATTTATAGCTGTAAATATGTAAAAACATCTACCCTCTGTGACATTTCACGAACAATAGATTTACTTAGAATTTTATTCAATGCATTTTTCTCCTCCCTACTTCATACTAGTGGCAAGCCATTATACTAATAATTTTACAATTTTCAAAATATAAAACAGAAAGAGAGTAGTTTATTCAGATTGGCCCATTTAATTTTAAAAAATGTTGTAATCTAATTGTTAAATTTCCACACAATGACCTGTATGTTCAAAGTTTTGTCTCCAGGAAAATGCTTTTGAAAATGTGTAAAAACTTTAAAATGTTCAGCACACGGGAAATTCTCTAATTCATTGTTAGTATGCAGTAGTATGTGACTGTGGAGTGGCAGTTTTCTTCTTCCATCTTGTTTTTCCACTTTGAGATGAAAGCCATTGCTCCTCTTTAACATTATATCTAAGAAATGCCCTTCACAACTGAACAACAGTAGTTTAATATGTCTTGAGATGAAGCCATTAAACTTGTGAGCTGAGGTAAACTTTTTCCCTTTAAAAGCTGACTATCTCAAATATTCTATTACTGTAATTGAGAACTAAAACATATATATATATATACATATATATATACACACACATTTAACCCCTCCCCCCAACTCGTCTCATGCTTTGCTGGTGAGTCTAAGCATCTTTAATGAGCTGCTTGTCAAAGCTTATTCTTCACTCCTTGCGTACTTTCAACCTTCATAAAAAGAAGAATCATTGCTTCCTATGTTGTAATGGCTTCCCACAATATTCAATGCACATTTTATTTCTGATTATGTTAGAATCTGACTGCCACATAAAATGCAAGAAAGTGCTTTATCTTATACTGTTTATAATTTGTAATTTCTTCTACACATTTTAAGTGTTGACTGTGAACAGCCTAACTTGAGCTATGTGGTATCATCCTTGTCACTCAAAATGCAGTCTGTTTCTTAGTGTTATAATAACAGCTTGAATTCTACTCTTTGGCCAACAAATACTCAGCACAGCTGGTTGATACAGGAATCTAATTTCAATTATAACCCTATCCCCTGCAACAAGCTTCTAGATAAGCCTTGGGCAATGACAAGTGAGCATTTTTGTTGATGCCTATAAAATTAGGGAGAAATTTTTCAAACAAAGTATGAGTCAAAGAACATTTGTCGCCTTCATGGTTTTACCTGTGAAGTCTGTTGAGTTTTTATCATCAAAATGGAGCTGTTATTATAACACAAATAATAAAATGCATTGCAATAATATCCTTGCACACCAAAATATTTTTGACAATTAAAAACTTCATTGGCTATCCTCTAGTATTGCTTCTGTTAACATTTATTTGCACCATGTGTGAGCATTGCTCATTCTCTGAGGTTCAGCTCAAACCCACTGCTCTGATAAAGAAGGCTACTCTGAATGTTAATGCTGATTTCTTCCTGCAAGCTCTGTAGATTTTTCTCCAGAGAACTATTTTGGCACTCACTCACATTAATTAATATTAGTTAGTTTTCAGAGTATGTCTATGCACCATTATTTTATATTTTGCTCTTCAAGGTCATGGGCTTTGAATTCTCCATAATTATGGACTCAAAGCAAATAATCAGCAAATTCAAATTGAACTGTTTGATGGCTTAGTTATAACAGTTCAGCTTTGTTGAACTATTTTCTTTGTTCTTTTGCCCTGCTTCCCTTTGTTTATGGTTAAAGAGTGAGGGCATCATGTTTTCTTCTTTCATGAAATAGAGCAGTGCATGTCTAGTTATTTGTTTCTTCATGTTCAGCTGATAGGTAGCTGAACTAATATGACCTGATAATAAAACAATTGGTCAAATAATTGTCAAAAGTGGATATCGCCTTAAAGAAGACATTCAATATTCCACCTGAGACACTGCCAATTTTATTGTACAATTCCATAAACACATGCAACTATGAGCAGAAATATGCTTAGCCCATATTTCAAGGATATGTGTGTGTGTGTGTGTGTCAGTTGTTCTTAATCCCTATTACCATATATGCAGGGAGTCAATTTATAAAGATGAAACTTTTATTTTGACTCTATTGCAAAGAATTCAGTGCACAGTTAGTAGATCCATTGTTTGGAGGATTGTAACAATGGAGCACATAGAAAATATATGGCAAAACAAGCCTGCACATTTTGTGGTGTCCAGGAAGTGAAAAGACAAGAAGAGACCATTCGAACACAATATAGGACACACCTATAGCAGTCTATATTCCTTCCATCTGTCCCTACAAATAACCTCCCACATGGTGACAATTAAGCCTGTAACATATGGGATCCTGTAAGAATTTATGATTCAAATGGCTATAACCCTATGAAAATTAGCATATATGTGTTTCAATGACAAAAACAACTAGATATACAATATGACTCAGCTACATAACTCCTGGACATATGTATTAAGGGTTCTATATATTAACATTTTTATGATTATTCTGCCCTAGTCACAAAAAAGAAACAGAATCAGCCTAGTTCTTAATGAAATTTTTTTCAGCTGTTAAGAAAGCTAAAACTATTAAATTAGAAGTAAAGCAGAGGCTATTGATATATTATGTAAGTGAGGTGACAAGCTTAAAAAGACAATAAGCACAATATTTTCTCATATGCAGACACTAGCTTTTAGTGTGTGTGTGTGTGTGTGTGTGTGTGTGTGTGTGTGTGTGTGTGTGTGAAGTGTGGCTATAATAAGAATACTACTGAGGCAAAACGCAGTTTTGAAGGAGAAAGAGGTAAAAGAATATGATGCTGCTAGGGAAGAAGATACAAGATGATCATGGTGTAATTAAGGACCACATTGTGTTTAAAATGTCTCAAAGGAACATAATAATTTTTATGCTAATAACTGAAATTCAAAAGATCCAAACTGTTGCATTTTGAACATAAAATGTCTCGCAGAGGCTCATGTTTTAGCACTTGGTCAGCAGTTGAAGAACTATTTGGGAAGGTTGTAGAGCGGGTAGGAGGTGGAGCCTTTCTGGGGCATGTATGTAACAGTGGGCAGGCTTTGAGCATGACTTCTTTTTGTTTTCTATTTCTGTTTCCTGTGTGCAAATAAAGGTGATCAACAAGGTCTATGCATGTTTTGTTGGCCTGCCTTCCCAACTGTCATTACAGACTATACCTGAAGGTTTCTAACCTTAAAACAAACTCTTTCCCTACTAAAGTTGCTTTTCCTCATGTTGCTCCATGACACCAAAACAAAGTAACTAAGACACAAACCATAACAAAGCCACTGAAATTCACATACATTCAAATACTTAGGATAAATATTTAACACAAAGCTAATTTATTTTTGTGTATTTAATGGTAACAGCTTATATATAGTGAATAAATACAACACAATTTAATTAACATAGACCTTCAAATACTTAGAAAAATTATGTAACGTAAGGTAAATTATGTTTATATGTTCAACATTAAGCACATATATATAATTGATAAAATACAACACAATTTACTTAGCATATACTTTTTATAGAAGAAATATATAAATGATAATTCATAATTACATAAATATTTTCTGTCGGTTTGGTTGATATTTATATTGGATAATACTGCTTTATGATATATAGCACCAACCAAGATCTCCCAGGTCACCCTGTATTCTTTTCTTCCAGATGGTTAGATAATTTCAAGAATCTGGAGTTTAAACATATCTCATTTTTTGTGTGTGTGAGTCAGATATGTTTTCTGAGGTTCATCTCTAAAAATCCCACAGATTCTCCAAAAGAAAATCTGACAATCTGTCTCAGTAGATGCAACTCACATAACATAAAACTTTATTTAAAACACTATAAAATACATGAAATTATTTTACTTGGCACTTTTATACCATAGAGTAACTTTGGTGGGAACTACGGGGCCTGTCTCTGATTTAGACAGATGAATATATAGCACCTGACTGTCAACCTCTGCTTTTCTTCCTTTTGTGTTAATCTGTATTCTAAAATCCACTTTTCCAAGACTCTTTTATTCTGTTCTAATTCCCACTTGCCTTGGTGAAATCCTTGAAAGGGTTCTTAAGCTCAGCAAAAACAGAAAATCTGCCCTGACAAATATTTCTTCTGCATGATAAATCCCTTTGATTAAGGAGGAAGCAACAGTAGACTGTAGAAAACTAGAAGATCAATTCAATTAATAATTAAAAATATACTACATCAGTTCAGATTTACCCAACACGGTTGCTTCTTTCTGCAATGTTCCATCTCATTAAGTTCTTTTAAAATAACTTCTTGGTGTACTTGGAGAGAATATTGACTTTCGAGTTGTTTCCTTATAATGTTAAAGTGCTCTGGTTGGTGATATCATAAACTCCATTGGAGAGAATGACCTTCATTTATACTTTCCTGAAAATGTAATTTCTTTTAAAGTTGGAAGTCTGGTAATCAAAATGCATCTTGACAATGTTTTCCTTGCTGCTGTGTGGACATAGAAGAGGATATGAGAGCTACTGCTTATTGCTGTGATTAAGGAAAAAGGCCTGTCTGTTATAGCCTAGTCAGTTTCTTTATATTCAAGCACTGAATCATGCTCCATTCTAGAGAGAAGTCTAAGCTACTTTGATAATTATGTAGTTAAATTGAAGAATAGAATATAAGTATAGTAAGTACAACTAATAAATGCAATGTATGAATGGTGGCTATCTCTTTTTGTAGCAATCATTTAAAAAGAAAATATGAAAAAAAAACATAAAGTAATTGACATGTCAAAATATTTAAAATATGTACATGAGATAATGTTGACATTTTCATATTTAACATATGTTCTTTTGAATGATTATTACAGATAAATGAGAAATATTTGATTTTATCATTGTATGAATAGTTTTCTGAGAACAAGCAAGGAAAAGGAGAAAAGGTTTAGGAATGGCTTAAAGTATGAGATTATACAGTTCATCATAACATGGTATGGTGGTAGTAGGAGGAGGAGTGATTAGTGATATTAGGTATGCTGTTAGTTTAAAGAGGAGATTAATGCTAATATTATCTGGATATATTACTTGTCACTTGCTTTATTTCTGCTGGCACTCCATATCTCAGTTAACTAGAAAATATCTTAACACACTTGCCTCCAAATTTAATTTTTGGGATTCTAGATCTAGTCTTGAAATTACATATTAATCATCATATTCATTAGTATGGAGTGTAAAAATCTAGTGATTCCAACATATAATCCTTCCAAAATAATAAAAGAATGACCAAGTACAAAGGTAGAAAGTAGAAAGTCGACTCCCAGATCTCACAAGGTCTATGTTGCTTAACATCAGAATCCTACTGTATTTTGGTTTATTATGCCATGCTGACATACTCATAGAATTACAGAGACAAATGAGTCTAGAATCTTTTGAATATTATGACTAAGATTTAAAATCTGTGGATATAGCTCAGTTTGGAGAGCACATACACAGCAAGTAATGTCAACAGAAAAATCAGGAATTCATTGTCATTATTAACTACAGTGAGCTGAGGCCCATCTAAGCTATAAGATACTCTATCTTGAAAAAATTAACAACAAAATCAACTCAGATTTGTTTACTAGTTTACCAACCTCTAATGAAACAATTGTCAATCAGACAAAACAAGACAAATAAATATAGAGTTTTTGTGATTTTGGAATTTAAGATCCCTTAGATAAAATTTGAGAGGAAACATGTGTAAAAAATGGAAGTTGGATACACCTTAAAGTGAAGTCAAGTTAATGACATGCTCATTGACATGAGAAAAATTTCCATCAAGAAGAGAAGTTATGTTTCCAGTAAAAGGATTTATTAGGAGAGTTGTTAAGAACCGAGATATGTTACTCTTGTAGCTCAAAGGCAGAAAGAAAACTATCATCTCTATTTTATTTTCATATACACCTTGTGTCAAGTGGCTATGAGTGATAAAATTAAGAGGCTATGGAAATGTAGCTAAGAAAAATGGAATATGGTGGAGTCACTGTGTCATAGAAGGAGATTTCAGACTCTTACAGAAGTTGCAACACATTAAAAGATTTAAGAAATCTTTGAAGATTTCTAAGAAGTTGATAGAAAGTTGAAGCAAATAACCTGATTTTGAAAGTAGCATTTATTCTATATCATGGCAAGGTTTGAATGTCTGAAAACTTTGTCTTTCAGCAAGGGCACTAATGTTGCAAATATCATTGAGCCAAACCTCTGATATGGCTGAGAGATAAAGACAACTTTCTGGTTGCAACTCACCTAGGTTCAGTATCCATCACCCACTGGGTGGCACACAATCATCCATAACTCTATTTTCAAGGAATCTTATGCCTTCTTCTGACCACAGGCTAAACACTAGTGCACATAAAATAAATACAACTTATTATTATATACTAAGAAACAAACAACCCTGAAAAGTAAGTACTGTTTCCTTCATGTAGCAAGTTGAGGCAAATTATAGTCACATAAAAGCAAACAGAAATTATTGTAATTTAAAGAGAAATGAAAAGCAAAGAACTCGAGACTCTTATCTAGCAAAGCTCAATCTGGCTAGAATAGCTGATATTCTAAGAACTGTACCTGTAGCTGGACACACAGCATCATTGCATCCAATTGACCTGTATTACGGGTAATTCAGCAGGATAATGCTAATCAGTGTGCAATTGCACAGAGCTCACTTGATATTGGTTCCATGCAATAACCATGACTGTTAGCATTGGAAAAGCAATAATAATAATTAAAAAAACAAGAACCATTCCATAAATGGAAACTGTTTTTGGGATAGAATCTACAGTTATCTGTGGGAATCAAATGAAGTGCTGGTTATTTCTCTATTCCTCTCTCATCTCTTGTGGTGATACATACACCTAACAAACTAAATCTGTTGTTGATTATAACTATGTATTTAAATATTACTTCTACCAAAAAGAGCACTTGCATATGTCCTTAATTTTTCCCAGAATTTTATTCTCTCTCTCTCTCTCCCTCTCTCTCTCTCTCTCTCTCTCTCTCTCTTTCCGCCTCTCCCCCTCTCCCCCTCTCCCTCTCCTTCTCCCTCTCTTTCTGTCTGTATGTCTGTGCATTTTAAGTGCATATGTGGAGCCAATATGCAAAATAAATTGTGTGCATTAAATTTTTACTCTTCACCATATATATCCAGGGAGGTTTTTCTTACTGAATCTGGAACTCACTACTTAGTCTTGACTAGCTAACCAGATAGTTGAAGGACTATTCCTGCCTCCTGTGGAGTGAAAATACAGGTGTGCTCCCACACTTTCCAAGGCTTATACAAATACTGAGGATGTGAACTGCTATTTTCCTAATTTTCTCTCACATGCTCCCCGGGAACTGTCATCTCTCTGATACCACAACCCCACACATTTTTTGCCTACAACCGAATTTTGAAAACAAAAAAACATCCTAAACTCTCTACTTCAGCTTCTTGGAGGTACGCTTTGAATATGTCTTTTTGGATAATTCCAGATATTATTACCTGAAATTGGAAGACATACCCCTAATGTGGATGACATCATTCCATATGCTATGGCCCACGACTGAGCAAAAAGGGAAAATAAACTGTCCGAGCAGCTGAACAGCTGCCTTCACTTTTCTCCAATTTCTGCTTCATTAAGTTGAAAGCAAGGCCACTGGGAAACCAAAATAAACGCTGGGTTCTCTGGGGGGGATTATGTATCCTCTTCAGCTGCCGCACTTCCTCAAGGCTTTTTCTCAGTTTTACCGTATCTTCCTTGGAACATTTTTCATACCTTCCCTACATCTTCCTCTTTCTTTGCCTTTAACACTTGTTCTAGTCTCTTTCCTACTCATTTCATTCTGTAACCTTTTTCCTTTCTGTTCCTTTTTCATATTATTTAAGGGACAATAATTTTTAATGGGGTGGATTTTATGAAGTTCAAATGCTTTGTAATTTGATGCTAAATAGTTAGCTCAGTGCTCCTGGTTATGAATACCTGAGTTTGAATCCCCCTCCTCACTAGCTAAAACTTGGGTATGGCTGCTTGTGCTCTATGCCAGTGTTGATGCAGAGACCTGGATTCCAGGGCTTCCTGGCAAAGCAGTGTATCTGAAAAAAGAAAACAAGACCCTGTCTCAACTCATCAGATGTAGAAGAGTTGGGAATTAACACCTGGCCTGGATCTTTGGATTCTTTATGTAAACTTGCAGGAATGTGCATCTGCATACACATTTACATAAACACCAGTTGGCAATTTAAAAATTAAATAAGTAAATAAACGTGATTAAAATCAGTTTTCCCTGTCTATCCCTGTTATTCTCTGTATTTCTTCTTCATGGACAATTCTTTTTCTATCAATTCTCCCCCCAAAAAAATCTCTTCTATAACTTTCTTTTCCTAAAGCTGATCATCCCAAGGGACATATGCTATGTAAATAAGAATGAAGATAGTAGAGCTGAATGACAGCATGGTCAGGCTGTCTTCCTCCTTCTGTTGAATGTTGGTATGTCTAGCAGTGCCTGGGTATAAATAAACCATACATATCATAAAATGGAAACATTTCAAGTGTCAACAAAAATCAATGTGAGGACAAAATGGTCTATTTTCTGAAAAATAAATGAAAGCCAGGTGGCATTGATCTTGATTATTCTGTCGTAGCACTCCTAAAACCACAATGCCACTTCTTTCTTCATAACTGCCTGGTCTGTACAGAAAGCCAATCATTCCTTAAAAGAGTCTTTTAATATGACTGTGTTAAAATGTACTTTTCTGAGATATATCCAAGATCAATTGCATTTGCATGAATATGTGGTCCCTGAAAAACAAGGAAAGAAGTGATCTGAATTGGTATTCATCTATTTGTGTGTATACAGGCCTAGCATGCCAATTAAGAGTTTGGTCCTTAGGAAGCAATGTAGATGAAAATAAACCATGAGAAATAAGCAAAAACCCTTATATTAAGGCTATCATTTATATAATGTTCTACTTTGTGACAAGTAATATGTCTTGAAATGTATATTACATGTATATTTTAATGGTGTTCTTTTAGAATCATGCACACTGGTCTAAAGGAAGATAATTTCTTAACACATTGGCTACTTAATGAACTCCATAGAGTCCAAAGCTAAACAAATTTTAAGTTGTAAGATATAGATTCTTTAAGCTTTAAAAACTTAAGCCATCATCAGAAACTGAGAAACTGATTTTTGATCTTTTATCTGACAGATATGTTAGAAACATGACTGGGGCCAAATCATGCAATCAGATAAAAAGGAATCAGTATAATTCCTTCCTAGATGAAACACCCATGGCTCTACAGCAAATTCTTTAAATCATTTTTCTTCTATTTCTTAAGAATTTCATAGCACATATAATGTGTTTTAATCAAATACACCCACAGTTTCTTAACAAAGGCACTATGCAAGCTTCTAAAGGAGTGAAGCGACCCACAGTTCTACCTAAATATGAAGCTTATAAATAAAAACATTAACCAACATGGCATGGTAACCTTAGAAATGCAGTAGTGACATTATACCTTGGAAGTAACCAAGATTGCTAGAATTAGACTTAAGACCTTCTTAAAAAAATAAAGAAATGAAAAGAAAAGTTATGCCTTATACATGTAACTTAGTCAAATATAAATGACTAGTGAAATGATTTTTGAAGGAAAAGCTTCACCACTTTACCAAACAGTATAACCCCTAACTATATTTTAAATGTTTGTCCTTATAGCCACAGAATAGTGTAGACCTCATGTTTCATAAAGGAAGAGTCTGTTTGCAACAGACAGACTCTCTTACAAAAACTCATAACCAATCAAAAGGCTAAATTGTGGAACCTATTCATAAAATACACATCTACTAAACAAATCCCACATGTAAGACTCAGGGAATATTGCAAAAGAGGAGGTGAAAATATTTTAAGAACCAAAGGATCATCAAGTTTGCTGCTACAGTATCACCTAGTAAACTGAGAAGCTGTGTTCCATAACATCTCATCAACATGACAACCTAAAAATGAGCTGAACAAGAACAAAAATAAACAAGTCAAACTGGCCAGGATAAAGACTCCCAGGTCCCAATCCTACACAAATCACTGCAAACAACAAATAAATTTGATGAGAAGAAAAATAGTCCTCCCCAGGAAACAATACACCAATAGGTTATATAATACTAAATGGTCATCTCTTAAAACATACATACAAGAATATTATTTAGAGTGAAAAAATATATACTTAGGAATGTATGTACATACATATAGGCATTTAATAACAATTAAACAAAAGGTCATGAATTTTAAAAAGATTAAGGGGAGGCAGATGGGAGAATTTAGAGAAAAAAATGAAAATGGTGAATGGTATGACTATATTATAATCACAAAAATATAAGAAAAAATCAAAATCTAAATTATGCAAACATAAAAGCCTATTTTCAGGTTCAGAGCCCATGAACACTCTTCATGTATTAGCCTCTCCTTCAGTTCTTCTCCTATCCCACTGACCAGTTTGCCCTCACAAATTCATGGTTTTTTTTAGTGAACTAAGTCTAATTATACGCTAGAGATGTACAAAAGTATAGGACCATCTATTATATCTTGACTAGCTTCCAGGGGCAACATTCTTGAATGAAACTGACACTCAGTCTTCCAGAAGCACCTCACCTATAGCTGCCTAGCTAAGGATGAAAATTTATTGATCCTTTTCATGTCCATACCAGGATAGTGACTCATTTGATTTTGTACAGGTCTTGTAAATGAAGTCATAATAGCTGTGAGTTCATATGCACTGTAGTTCTGCAACATCAAACTGTTTTGCTATTGATGTCCAGGTTTTTAGCCCTTTCAAAGGCCTTGAAAAAGACAGAAAAGGTGTCTAACAAAAAACAAGGGTGATAGTGGCCTATAATGATGATAATAATAATCCAAAAGTTGAATCAACAGACAAATCATCTTTTTAAAAAAGTTATTGTTAACTCTTCGGCATTTTTAAATTCTTTTTACTGTTTTTTTGATAAATACAAAATAAAGAAGGAAAAAAAAACTAAATAATCATTAGTATGCAAGTTTTCTTTTAATCTTTAATAAATAGTAAAGTTATATGCACATCAGAGAATTGGGCTATAATAAAATTTATGATTAATAAATGATGTAACAAATCAATAAATGTTTGATAAAAAAAATTTACCTCAAATCTCAATACTTTCTATTTTATTACCCCTTTCAGAGAGCTCAAAAGCAAGTTGATGATTTTTGTTAATTCTCTGTAAAGCTTTCTCTACTAAATTATTAATAAGCCATTTCCAAATGGCTAAGTCTTCTTTTACTCATTTACATTACATTATAGTTTTATTACTGTATTAATTAGGGTTGTACAAATGAGCACTGGGATTGAGTAAACATGAAGATTGAGCACTGAGGAAGAGAATGGCATAGGAAATGGTATTTTTTTTTACACCCTTTGTTCTAATGCAAAGTTAAAACTCTTCAGACTTACTGCTGTCATAAATTTCCCAAACCTTTTAAAAATGCAATAAACAGGAGATAGTGCTGCTGTGATGCTACACTGTCTGACATACTGAAGGAAGCTGAGAAAAGAGCTCAAATGATATTTTCCTAAGAAGCAGAGAATGGCATAGGAAATGGTATTAACTTTAGGTTCATAATGGGCAAAATAAGAATGGAAACAGATAAAGGAATATTGCAAAAGGGTATTTTCTCAAGAAATCGAATTTTTCTACTCTACAAAAGTTCTAACACCAGCAAAGACTAATGCCTATTCTACCAAGATGTCTCACACAAAATCATTCCCAAGTGAAAAACATGCACTGCAGTTTAAAGATTTATTTTTTTATGTTTTTTCATCATGTATGTTTTTTTTTACATGTGAGTATGTATGTGTGCATGTGGTGTTACCCCGTATTTGTTATATTATTAGTTTAATTGATAAATTAGACAACAACCTAAGTCTTTGATGGATGAATAGATATAATTGCACTATATATGCATGTGTATATGTATGATATATGATATATATACATATATATACTCACACACACACAAAGGAATATTTTTCATTTTTGAAAGGATAGAACCTAATTGTTTGAACACTTTGATAATTAGGTCTTTGATTTTGGTTTTGATTGGTTGTTTCTTGCCAACTTACAAAAGCAAGAATTATCTTGGAAATGCAATATTTACTAGAAAATGTTCACAGATTTACACTTTCTTGATTAAGTAATAATGTATGAGTGTTCAGCTACTGGGAGAGGTACCACTCCTGAGGGGGTGGTACTACCTTGAATGAAAATTAAACTGAGTGAGCCACAGGACACAAACCAGTAATCAACATTCATTCATAGCTTTTCCTTTAGTTCTTCCATTGAGTACTGACATCAATAGGACATGTGAGCCAAATACATTTTCTTGAGTTACTATTAGTTACAGTCTTCATTGCGGAAATAAAAATCAATCTAAAGCAAATTCTATAGACAATCTGAACACAGTTTGTTAAACAAAATTAGCAAGACATAAAGAAAGAAAATACTCATTAGTGGACTTTAAACAATAAAAGCTAAACATGTCCAAGCTGCAAACCACAACCACTGAACAGCTTGGGATCTGAAACACCTTGGACCTTGGACGAGCACCTTGGACCCCATTCCCTCCAGAGGAACACCTGATCCAGTCTTGATGTTGGGCAGGGGAAGTGGATCTGCCTGGAGTGAATGATGAACTAAGCCATTTTGGGACCTTGGGACCTCCTGCCTTGCTGGCAAGGAGATAAAGTGATGGAGAGAAGAGTGAGTAACTGGGAGGGGTAGGAGGGGGAGGGGAGTCTGAAATAAGGGATACATGGTTTAAAAACTATGACTTTATTCATAAAAATAATAAAGAAAATAATCTGCACAGTATTCCTTATATAGAAACCTGAAATACTTTGATCAGTAGAAGCAAAAAATATGATAATGTTTACCAACAGTAGAGAGGATAGAAAGACTGGGAAGTACTGAACAGAGAATAAAATATTTGATTAATGTAAAAGACAACTCTGGGTATCTAACTTATAGCATCAAGATGATAAAAACATGGTACTGTATACTTGACATTTGATAATAAGAT
This sequence comes from Sigmodon hispidus, assembly GCA_004025045.1. NCBI lineage: Eukaryota > Metazoa > Chordata > Mammalia > Rodentia > Cricetidae > Sigmodon > Sigmodon hispidus. The sequence goes on along the minus strand of PVIH01004890.1, from coordinate 39,185 downwards.
AAGCTTTATGTAGGTTAAAATGAGGCATTACACCATGTAGAGCAGCAGAAGTCTGCAAACCCAGCAATTTGAAGGCAAAATAGGAGAATTGGAAAGGTGTTAGCCTAGACTATCTAAAGGTTCTAGGCCAGTTAAGGTTATATAACAAGACTCCTTTTAAAAAAGAAACTATCTATCATTTATCTATCTATCTATCTATCATCTATCTATCATCTATGTGTCTAATTATTTATCCATCTACCTATCAGCTGTCTATCTATCATCTAACTATTTATCTGTCTATCAAATATCATCTATCTTTCTACTTATCTAGTTGTATTATGTATCTTATTACTTCTCTATAGATATGTTTACTACCTTATTTCTTTTATTATTATGAATAAAGAAGTCACATTTTCCATCCTTGTATATCCTTATTCAAGGTCCCTTTCCCCTCCCACCACATCAGGTCGTTCTCTCTTCTCCACATCTTCCCAAGCCCCCCCCCCCCGGGGCAGGATGTAGGCGGTCCCAAGGTCCCATGGTCCCAATATTGCTTAGTTCAGCCTCCACTACCTGGCAAATCCAGTTTTCTCCCCCCAACATCAAGACTGAGTCAGGTGTTCCTCTAGGGGGAGTGGGATCCAAGGTGTCAGTCCAAGGTGTTTCTGATCCCAAGCTGTTCAGTGGTTGTGGTTAGCAAAATTTGTAAACAAGATCCTATTAACTATTGTTGCAATTGAGTTTCTCACATTTGGTAAATTTACAGAAGTTAACATATTTGAAGTACTATAAATAAGCCTCTCCTTGGAAACAAACACAGACATTCATGGTCATGATTTATCCTGTGCAAGTAAAGTGCAACAATCTGTCCATTTATCTATCTGTCTATATATATATATATGTATATATATATATGTCTGTCTGTCTGTGGGTCTGTCTGTCTATCTGTCTTCCGTCTGCCTTTCTGCCTGCCTGTCTGTCTCTGTCTATCCATCTATACTTCTATTAAAAGTCTATCGCCACAATCGTCATCTGTCCTCTATATCTATGGTACATGCTATCCAAAATCAATACATTTGTTTGTATTTATTATATCTCAACACAAACTGTAAACTTTTTTTAAAAAAGAAATTTTACAAATAGTTTCTCTACCTGTTTCATACTAACTAATTTACTCTTGGCTTCTAATTAAAATAGTCATCTCTTATTATTGTTTTAACATTATACTTTTCATAGCAATGAAATTACATTAATCCTACACATACAAAAACTGACATGAAATGGAACACTTATATGTCTCATATACATACATGAATATATTTTTACCCTGCCTTTTTATACAGACATTGTGCAGACACTATGACCTTGCAATACAAAGTGAAGTAACCTATGAATGAAAGTATCTAGAACAACAAATCCAATGTTAACTTGCCCCTGATCCTTTTTGATTGCTCCTCAGGCCTAGAAGAAAATACTCAATAGTGGATTACCTCTTTTCATTTGCAGTGCCTTTTCAAAGTAAGGCGCCATTGCTCAAGATAAATTTCTTCTAAATTACTGTTTTCTCCAGCAGTACTTTACAAATGGCTGCTGTATTAAAGAGCAGATAAAAGTCCCTATAGGATCACACTCCACCATGCCTTTAGTATCTTTCATGACACATTGGTGAAGACTGATGAACCCTAAAGAGCTCACTGCAAACTAAGTGAGTCACATTTGTCTTACAGGAATGTTTTATAAGCTGCAAAATGTGACAAAGAACATTATAGTGATTGTATTTTCCACCAGTGAATCTCCTGTCCCTCCTATGCTTTTCCAACATTCAGAAAATTACTGTGAAATTGCTGATGTCTCTGAAGAAAGGTCATCACTGGTGCACTGCCTCAGGTTGTTCTATGAAATATGATTGTCTTCATATGATATCAATTACAGATGTTAATGTTTTAGTTAGGTCATTTAAAACACTTTGACCATGGTCAGTGATTTAAAGAGAATTATGAAAATTAAATGAAATGCTGTTATATGCTACAAAACTATGTAGTCAACTCATCTATTTTATTTATATCTGAATACAGAAGAGACAAATGAACTTTTAAACCAATTATTCATGTTTCCCTGGTACCCATCCAAACAATGCTCATATTTAAAGAATGAACTACAATGGGTCAGTGGGTAAGAACATTTGATACAAAAGGCTACGAATCTGAATTTTAATACCAGTACCCACAAAAACAACTAATCTCACGCTTGTATCGTTTTTGTTTGTGTTGGTGTACCCAATCATCTCATCTTAGAACTGTCTTTTACAATTTTTGGTTGTTGTTATTGTTTGCTTTAACAATGTTTCCACCATTATGTTCTTTGACTTTTACAGTACAGATTTTTCTCTTTGTGAACAGGCTGTATTTCTCACATGCTTGGCAGCCTCTCCTGCTTTCTCTTTCTTGAAGCTTGGTGATAACTTGAGTTGCTATAACAGCCACACAATCATAATTAAATTGTCCAGTGCACACAACAGCAATGCACCCATTGAAAGAGATCCATTCTGCTTAGTAACACAGAAAAACAGCTTACTAAAACATACTAACTGGGATCATCAGAGGACTGAAGGCGCAGAAATCATTTCTGAGCATCACAGGCTTAAACAGCTTTACATTTTAGATATGTAACGTCTTAGAACTGATATTCAGTACAAATATCAGAAATTCCTATCTCTGTAGTGATAGTCAAAGGCAAATAAATAATTTAAATAAATAAATAAGATTTTTTAAAATAAAATATATTCTTATTACTAGTTCAACTTTCCCAACTCCTCACAGTTTCTCTCCCATATAGACACAAATCTTTCTGTCTTTCTTAGAAAACAAAACGACAACAAAGGAATAATAATTAAATAAAATAAAGCAAAATAAGGTGAAACAAAAACAAGTAAATAGTAATAAGACAGAACAAGCAAAAGAAATAAATAAAAATCATAGGAAATATATAGAAGTAGAAACAGATTTCTTCACGCACACAGGGATTATATAAAAACCCAAAATAGGAGCCAAAAAATATGCGAAAAACTTGTAAGATTAAAAGGGGGGGAAGCTCCGATATTATAAGCATTATAAGAAAATAAAATAAACTTTCAAAGATGTCATTGAGTTCATTTGGTCTTGGACATCTAAGGCTGAGCATGCGACCTATTTTTAACAGTGTTTTGTTTCCCCAGAAAGACAAAATTAGAGAAACTAACTTTTCATTTGCAAAATATTTTTAAGCAAACAATTCACAACTTGTTTGCTTAAAAATAACTTGCTAATTTCACAAGTTCAGGAGAGTCACAAAAGAAACAAAACAAAAAAGCAATTATTTGACAGTCAATGTAAGAAAACAATACAAAATTTCAGTGTTTCACTGAATATAAAAATCATTGTAAAATCAGTATTATCATTAAAGAAAATACACTGTATATGAGATGTTGCATTACAATGTTATTAAGGCTTACTTTCAGAGCAATAAGAAGTAAACATTAGGATAATATTTGTCTTGCATATGTGAGTTTGGAGGCAGAGTGTAGGATGAAAGAACTTTCTGTATGTGATGAATCAATAATGATCACATGATGAATTCATAGAATCCTTATTATGACAATGCTTATTGTTTATGTTTCCCTAACCTCTCTTCTGTCACTGTACCATGAGCAAATAATAAAAAAAAAGACACCATTCAATAATCACTATTACTATTCCAAGAACTTTAAAATGTGTGTTCAATGTCCTTATTGTCTTAAGTCCAAAAAGTGTGTAACCTATCAACACTTTGCTGACATTTATATATTGTATCATAAGATCAAAGACATATAACTTTGAAAATTTATTCTTGTTCATGCTGATTCTCTTATCAGTCTCCTGTTCCCTTTGCACTGTGTGCTGTCTTCATTCGGAGACAAGTATGTGAAAGCCAGACTTGATCCATAATTTCACATTTGAACAAAGTTGTGTGTTACTCCATAAGCATTTGTGACCATGTCTTTAAGGAATTTTCTGCTGTCATGATAATATTAGGTGTTTGTGGTGAGCTTTTGAAATCACAGAGTGAAAGATTTTATTATGTAATAGACACTGTATCTACTTTGTGGCTTCTATTTTGGTCTATTTAAGCTGCAGCATTTTAGTCACAATGTGTTCTAGCTTGATTTCTGTTGCTGTAATAAAACACCATGATAAAAGCAATGTGGAGTGGAAAGGGGTCATTCAGTTTCTATTTCTGTGTCACAGTTCATCATTGTGTGAAGTCAAGGCAGCAATTTGAAGGAGTAATCACAGAAGAACACTACTGTTCTCTCACTGATTTATAATTTGCTAGCTTTCTTATATCTCAGAAACAACTGTCCATGGATGTTTCTACCTATAGTGAGCTGGACCCTCCTACATCCATTAAATGCAGGCAATTCCTCATAGGCATGCTAATCCACCAAGTGCCAGTCTAATCTAGGCAATTTTTCTTCAACCAATGCTTTTCTTTCTTTTGATCTGGGCTGTATCATGATAATGATTAAAGCTAACTAGAATACTGAGAGAAATGTAAATTAGTTAGATAGTTATAATGCCTCATCTATGCCATGAACTACAGAAAAAAAATATTTTGAGATACTCAGTAACACCTTCCTCTTTTGTGTTGGTTGTGGGAAATGTAGCAAAGATTCTGTTAAGGCAGCACATCTGAAAATGTCCTCATAGCATGTTTGGGTGATGAATATTACACTGGAGATAAAAGGCAAAAATTACTTGGCATCATATTCAAACCCAGATACATTCCCAATTTTTTTCTTAATTTGTGGGCTTAAAACACTGAATTTGATACTGGTGATGATGATGCCCATTATTCATTATCAAGCTGAGATTTTATAGTAATTATATGGTATATAATTCCAGAGCTGAGTAGAAAACTTCACAGGCAACTTTATTTATTTATTTACTTCAAGTTGAAAAAAGATTTGTTTTTTTTAAATTTTTTATTACTAATAAAATCACATTTTCTATCCATGTATATCCTTATTCAAGGTCCCTGCCCCCTCCCACCCCCTCCAGTCACTCTCTCTTCTCCACATCTCCCCATCTCCTCCCCAGCATGGGCAGGAGGTCCCAAGATCCAAATATTGCTTAGTTCAGCCTCCACTTCTGGCAGATGGAGTTTTCTCCCCCCAGCATAAAGACTGAGTCAGGTGTTCCTCTAGAGGGAGTGGGGGCCAAGGTGTCAATCCAGGGTGTTTCAGATCCCAAGATGTTCAGTGGTTATGGTTTACAGCTTGGACATGCTTTGCTTTTTGCTTTTTTGTTTAGAGACCACTAATGAGTGAGTACATCCCCTCTTTATCTTTCTGGGTTTGAAATACCTCGCTCAGGAACTATTTGTGATGATAGGTGTAGAAATTTTATTTAAATGTAGAGAATGCCACAGATTAACTACAAGTATATTTGATATTCTTTTATACTTTTTAGTCAAGAACTTATGCTAATATCTAATTATAAATAACATAAAATTGTAATACCAGACCCTCATATGCTACTAAATCAATAAGAAACCATTTCAAGATATTGTTACATTTGAAATAGTACCAAATATTAACATTAACAATTGCATTTACATGTTTGAGTTTCTCAAATAAAATAGAAGATGAATTATACAAGATATTTAAAAATGTCTAGAATAGAACAAGTATATTTAAAAGAAATAATATAGTAATCATGCTCAATTATCTTAGATGGAAAAGAAAAAGAATACAACTACATTTTATTGATTAATCAAAATAATGTCAGTGTGAAAGAAGATTTACAAGTTTGTTTTTATTTTACTAAAGATGGGTATATAATTTATTGAAGTATAAATTAAATTCATTTTATCCTGTGTTCACTCAAGAGGAAAACATATTACAACAGAGCATGGTGCTACAATGTGGCTTTCTGAAGTGAATTAGCTTCAGTGAAAATGTGATAACTGAAATGCCTGCTGGAGAAGACAGAGGGGTTTGTTTTTCTAAATGTTCACCATGGCTCTCTAATAACAACACCTGGCATATTTTAGGAAATAAATTTTTTTTGCAAATAGTTGTACAAAAATAGTTTTGTACAAATAGTTGTACAAAACACAATTAGATAATGCAACATGTAAATAAAAATTGAAAGAACAGTTAACAATGGGTAGATTTGACTTTAATTTTTTTTAAATGATCCATACCCAAACATGTAAATTTTATTAAGTGAAAATGGATATTTATTGCCACAGAATCACAAACATCTACATAAAATTTTAAAAATCTTTTTTTATTTAAAAATTTTTAATTCACTTTATATACCAATCACGGATCACCCTTTCATCTGTGCAACTTTTTCCCGCATCGCCATCTTCTTCTAGGATAAGGTAAGTCCTCCAATCAGGAGTCAGCAAAGCCTAGTACATTCAGCTGAGGCAGAACCAGACACCTCTCTCCTACATCAAGGCTAAGCAAGGTGTCCCATTATAGATTATAGGCACCAAAAAGCCAGTTCAGGCACCAGGAATAGACCCTGATCCAAAATAGGGCCCCTCAAACACTCTAACCTACACAACTGTCTCCCTCATGAAATGGGCCTAGTCCAGTCTCATGCAGGCTCCACAGCTGTCAGAGATTTGACTTTAATTAAAATGTTTTCTAGTCAGACAAAAATTGTCTATCTGGTATGTATGTATTTATGCATGTATGTATGTATATATGTATGTATGTATCAACCTATCTATCAATCTCTCTTTGAAAAGTCTCTGTAAAAGACTAAAAACTTGGACACACCTTAGAAATATCGTTTATAAAAATGTGCTATATTTATTCATTCTAAGGTTAAACAAACCACTCCATAATATATTTCATTAACATGCTCTCAAACACAACTGATATATGGGTTCACCTAAGTTGTTATTGTGCTTTCATGTATTTTTTTTTATAATTTATAGATTACTAGAAAAGAGTTCCATAAATGTCTACTTTCACGTAGCTTTCTTTTCTGTGGTACAAAATATACAAACAAGAACAAGGAAGAGGGTTTGTTGTCACGCACAACCTCGTCCCGCAAGGAAGACGAGACACCAGGCTCTTTTTTTAGCAGTTTTATTTAGGAACTTTGATTTTTGACTTCTGACTTACTTACTTACTATGGGGACTGACTGACTTGCTACATCTTCTCTCTCTGGGGAAAACCTGCTGCAGCCTAAATAGCCTCTGGGCAGCCAACTCCAGTATGCCATGTGGGCACCACCTATAGGTCCAGGTACACAGAAGCAAGCCAGATCTTCAGCCTAGCCATATATGGGAATGTTTGTCACTGAGAGCACTCACCATGTGGAAGGTGGAGGGTGGAAGTCAGTGCCATCTTTAAGGCGTGGCTGCAGACAGCTCTCTACAGTTTGTAAGATGGCTGTGGGAGGAAATACACTAACTGCAGCTGGAGAACCTGAGATTGACACCTGGATCCTTATAGAGGAGAGAAAATTCTGGCATTTTTAGTTGTTCTCTGACCACCACAGGCACCTAGTGTCAGGCCAGTGTGTGCACACACATACCTACAAATAAATAAATAAACAATTATAGTATGCAGATTTCAGCCTAGACTCCACCAAGATCCAGAACAGCAGTCCCAAATAGACCACCTTCAGCTGCATAGTTCCAAATAAGCACTCAGAGTCTTACATTAATTACATGCTGTTTGGCTTTTGGTTCAGGCATATTACTTGCTAGTTCTTATAACTTAACCCATTTCAATTTAGCTATGTCTTGTTACTTGGGCCATAGCCTACCTAAATTTTATATCTTCCTCTCTCATTAGCAGCTTACAGTATTTCTCTGACTCCACCTTTCTTCCCCTTTATCTATGCTTAGATTTACTGTCTGCCTATAAACAGGTTTGCCTTAGGCCAAAACAGTTCCTTTATTGTCTGATAAATCACAGCATACAGAAAGACATCCCACATAACATCCCCTTTTCTGTCTAATAAAAAGTGAAGGTTTCAATTTCATCATAGCACAATTATATATAGCAAACAGTTATCAAGCAAGAAGTAGAGTTATAATACATAGTCCATTTGTATATAGCAAAATAAATATTCTATAATCTACCTTATTCTCATGAGTCCAAAGTTTACCTGTTACTATAACTAAAGAAAACTATAATTGTAACTAATCTTTAACTATATCAAAGGCCATAGAAAGGTTTAATATTACCTGAGTAAATAGGACATGCATGCAATTTCCAGACTCTAGAAATCACAGAGATAATGTCTGACTGCCTGGACAATTACCCAAAGCTCTTTTGTAACAATGGGGTATCCATCTTTAGCCTACAGGTCTAGATTCTTGGGTATACTATTCAGTTTAGCAGAAAATTATCAGAACTATTCTATTTTGGCATAGTTCATTAGTTGCTTCTCCTTGTGTCCTGAAGAATGTCTGGAAGTCTCTAAAGCAGAAACCTGAAGAACCATCTTGAGTTTTTTGGCAAAGTTCAGAGGTCACCTTCGTTTGAGTCCTGCTTGTTCAGTTTATACAGAATACTGCTAAGCAGTTGAGGCAAGAACAATTTCTTGTCTAGTGGCTAACTTTTGCCACAAAATGTCATCTAACTTTTGCCAAAAAAGTCACCTTCACATGGAGTTTCATTGATGCTCATCATTCCCTTGAAGCAAATTTGGGCTGCCAGAAACAAACATGTCTCATTGTCTAGAAAATCTAAGTTCTTAAAATGTTTTAAATGCCATATTCTGTAGGTCTTTGAAGTGTTTGAAGACTACCTGTCTAATTGAAATATATTTCTGTATATGTAAAAAAACCTAACATGACTGTAAATTTGATTATCATTAATCTGTATTTCTTAATTATAAGTTAAATTTTTAAATGAATCAAATAAACAAGAGTAAAAATATATGCACAGTATAGCAAAATTAACCTTAAATTTGAATCAGTAAATTAAATTTCATACCAATTTTAAGTTTTGAGCTTAACAATTATTTTTTGTATCAAAGTAGATTTAATAATTTTGTATTATTTCCATATTATATACCTTTTTCTCTAGAAAGAGATTGACTATGACCATTAATCATTCATAATAAAAACAAACATTTTTAAAAAATATTTTGGGAGATTGGGCATAGTGTTCCATTACTACTTCGTGCTGATTAGGGGCACTTGAAATCTTTTGGAGGTCCTGAGGTTGGATCATCTTAGTAAGCAGCCTTGAAGTTGATGTGACCATCAAAGAGATTTTTTAGAAGGTCTTCCTTGATCAAACCTTATTTTCTTTAACCTGGAATAAATCCACAACCTCTCATTTTCTGCAGAAATAAAAAGAAAACCACTTCTCCAAAATAGCATCTTTTTCTTTCAATTTTAAAGTCAATTCATTTACAAAATATATAAGTTGGATTAATCTAGCAGTGTTTATAATAAAATGTCTTTTCAAAGCTCTTACTATTTCTTTTGCAAGCAAATAACTTAAAGACAAGACAACAACATACAATATCCAGACACTCTTTGTAATTTCCATCTCACATGGCTTATTATTTTTCCTCCATTTCTTTTTGAAGACCGTACTCTATCCTTTTCCTTTTTTCCCTCTCTCAAGCCTATGTATACTTTTAAACTCACTGTATGTCATTGCTATTTAGTGGTATTTTTTAAATCTGTTTTTACTGTATCTCTCATCATTTTCTGTTTCTGACAATATCTTTAAACTGCCAAGATGTGACTAGGATCACAGGTTTGGCTATGGCAGCTGACTGCATCCAGCTCCCTGTATTTCTTTCTGTTTCTGATTAGCTTTAATCTGTCAACTCATGCTTGAATTAGAGGCTTGGCTAGGGCTGGAAGCACTTAGTCTAACTTCAAAGAAAGTTTAGCTTTTTAGCTGAGGTACTGACAGTAAACACAGTAATGGCTTTGGGGAATTTTAGGGTCCACATTGTCACCAAGTAAAGTACTACCATCTGCTGCTCATGAACTTCCTTTAGGTGTTTGGCAGCAGGGTCTCTTGATAGAGTCACATATTTTCTATGGCTAAAGCTTCATGAGGAAGCCTCTCTTTAAAAAGTCACACCTCTGCTTGTCTCCAGCAAACAGAGCTTCCCAAAAAAATTATGTTACTAATATTTTACCACTGTTTCTTTTTTGCCTATAAAAGCAGTAACTTAAATCTGTATAAGCAGCTTGTTCTTGTACCAAGTCTTCTGTAAGACTTCAAGAACCAACCTTGTTGCAGTTTAAGCTGCATTCTAAAGGCCCATCCTTTTGTAGGTCAAGCCCACCCAATGAGCCAGGGTGTCTCTGTACCACAGCACACTTGAGAGATATAACTCAGAAGCTGGTTTGGCTCTATTTCTGTGTTCTAGAACCCATTTTAAGCCTTCTAATGCTTTATGTGGATGTATGTAACCCAAATAGTCATTTGTAGTAGGAAGTTTCTGGCCAGTACTAGCTCCAAGATCCAGACCAGTAGCCTAAAATAGACCACCCTCAGCTGCTTTGTCCCAGATAATCACATCAAGTCTTATATCACTTACATCCTGTTTGGTCTGTTGCTCAGACTTATTACTTGCTAGTTCTTAAACTTAACCCATTTCTACTCATCTATGTTTTGCAATATAGCTCATGGCTTATCTGTACTTTTACATCTTTCTCTCTTGTAGGCATCTCACAGTGTCTCTCTGACTCCACCCTTCTTCCCCTTTATTTATGTTTGGATTTCCCACTGTAGGGCGTGGTTGGCCCTTGCACAACTTGCTGGAACATTCTATGATAATTAGGCATTGAGTAGTGACCTATCCGATGTGCTTATGCTAATTAGGCATCGAGAAGTGACCTATCCGATGCGATCCCTGAATATGCTAATGAGCCATTATTTTGGACCAATCACCAGCTATATGCGAATGAGGTATTACTTTGGACCAATCACTAGCTATATGCTAATGAGGCATTACGTTGGGACCAATCACGTGTCCCAGCTTCCCTATATAAGCAGGCTGCATCTCAGGCTCGGGGTCTTCTTTCCACCATTTTCAACTGAGCTGTACTCCAATAAAGTGTGATCCGAGAAGAATCGTGCGTGTGGTGACTCGTCATTCTGCAGGACAGAAAGCGACTTGCCATACCCACCAGCCTATAAAAAAGCTTGCCATAGGCTAAAGCAGTTCCTTTATGATCCAATGATAATTCACAGCATATAAAATAACACCTCATATCAATCAATAATATTGTATCTTTAAAACAATACATAAAAGAAGAATATATTGTGTTGTACATTGTCTGATATGAGGTGAAAAAAGTCAAAGTCAGAAGTCAGAAAAAAGTACTGTGTAAATTCAGAAAAGCTAGTAGGAAGGCAACACCTAGAAAACAACACTAAAACCTGTGTGAGTTCTGTGCATGTATTTAAACTCATAATTTTACTACTATAAGGCTGTGTCCAAACATGCAGAATGACAGGTTTAGTGATTTAGTGGATTCTCTACTATGTTGTGCATTAATTTTTTTATGAATAAAAACGTGAAACATAAATTCTTTATTTATATAGTTTTTACACCTCACTGGCCATGTTAGTTTGCTTATGTTTATAAATATAAAAATATGATTTTTTATATCAAATCAAATTTACTTTTATGTGTTTAGTTATGATTTCATGTAAGTATAATGCTTATTTGCCTTTTAAAATTTTTTCAGATTTGTTTATCTTATTTCATGTGTATAAATTTTGAGCCTAGACATATGTTTGCACCATGTGTATGTCTGATAATGTTAAGGGTCAGAATATGGAATCAGATTATCTGGAACTAGAGTTATGAATAGTTTTGAACTACCATGTGATTGCTGACAATTGAACTGTGGTCCTCTGCATGAGTAGCAAATGCTCCTAACAGCTGATTCACGTCTCAAGCTCTGTAATTTTACCATTTCACTATGTGAAGAAATTATACTGATTTTTTATAAACATTATATACTGCAGATGGTACATACCTAAACAATGTCTCTGAGATACTCCTGTGTACAATTATAGCATGAAAAAAATTAAGTTGTATCTAATTAGAAGAATTTAAAGGTTGAACAGGAAGAAACCTACAAGAAAAAAAAAGATCTGAGTGAACAGCTCAATGTTGCACACACTAAGGTTCAAGTGTCAAGGTTGGGCAATATCAAACCCTTGATTATATACTGCTTACCTATCTAAAGATTGCAAGATTTCCTCCACTTAAAACTGAAAATGTAGGCTTTTATCTATAGCACTAGCATGAGGCAGACTTTTTTTATTTAGACAATATGTTTACTTATCCTACTGTAATTTTTGACTTTCTTTTGTAGAGTGCATTTTGATAAAAATGTAGGAACTGGATTTCCACCTTGTTTATGCATGAGAGGTGAGGTTGTCCTGTATCAACAGCAAGTGAAAATGCTGGATGTTTATATGTTGAAACCTGTTCTATGTGTCTTGATATTTTCAACTGTATTAATGATAGACATAAATAGACTCCATATAAATAATTCATTTTCTAATTACTTATAAATAGAATATTCAATGTTGCATCTGTGTGTATAACCAGACAGTGATAGGAAAGAAAGAGAGGAAGAGAAGGGGAGAAATTTTTAAAAATGAAGTTGTAGCAAACTGCATTGAGACAATTAACAAATAACAGTTATGCTTCTTCCTCTCATAGTAACATAGGATGAATATTATCTGCAAATTAATGTTTTCTTTTGTTGTGAGTCAGAAGTCCTACTTTTACTTCCATATTTGGTTAGTAATAAAACATTTTTCTATGCCCAGTAGTGGTATTGCTGGATCCTTGGGGAGATTGATTCCCAGGTGTCTGAGAAACCACAATACTGAATTTCAGAGTGGCTGAACAAGCTTACACTCCCAACGACAATGAAGGACTGTTCCTCTTGCTCTGCAACCTCTCCAGCATACGCTGTCATCTATGTCTTTTATCTTAACCAATCTGTGTAAGGTGGTATCTCAAAGTTGTTTTGATTTGCATTTCTCTGATGGCTAAAAATGTTGAGCACTTTTTCAGCTATTTATATTTCTTCTGCTGAGAATTCCCTTTTTAGTCTGAACCCTATTTTTTGATTGGGTTATTCAAGGTTTTGGGCTCTAGTTTCTTGAGTTCTCCATATATTTTAGAGATCAATCCTCTGTCACTTGTAGGGTTGCTGAAAATCTTTTCCCATTCTGAAAGCTGTTGTTTTGTCTTATTGACTGTCCTTGTCTTTACAGAAGTTTCTCAGTTTCAGGAGGTCCCACTTACTGATTGTTGTTCTTAGTGTCTGTGCAATTGATGTTATATTTAGGAAGTGGTCACCTGTGTCAATGTGTTGGAGGGTATTTCCCACTTTCTTTTCGTTCATGTTCAGTATGGCTGGGTTTATGTTGAGGTCTTTGATCCATTTGGATTTGAGGTTTGTGCAGGGTGATAGGCTTGGATCTATTTGCATGTTTCTACACACTACCATCTAGCTATGCCAGCACCATTTGTTAAAGATAGTATCTTTTTCCATTGAATATTGGGCTTCTTTGTCAAAGAACAAATGTTCATACATTTTTGGATTAATGTCAAGATCTTCAATTCAATTCCATTGATCCACAAGTCTGTTTTTATGTCAGTACCAGGTTGTTTTTATTACTGTAGCTCTACAGTACAACTTGAAGTCAGGGATGGTGATGCCTCCTGAGGTTCTTTTGTTGAGCAAAACTGTTTTGGCAATCCTTACTACTGGGCATCATATACCCTAAAGATGCACATTTGCATTCCAAAGGCATTAGCTTTTGTTTTTATGTTCATAGCAGCATTATTTGTAATAGCAAGAACCTAGAAACAATCTAGATGCCTATCTAATGAAGAATGGATTAACGAACTGTGTTACATCTACACGATGAAGTACTTCTCAGCAGTAAGAAAAAAAGGTATCCTAAAATTTGCAGGCAAATGGATGGATTTGGAGAATATCCTCTGGAGCATGGTATCACAAACCCAGAAAGATAAGCAGGGGATATACTCACTCATTACAGGACTTTAAACAAAAAGCAAAGCATACCCAAGCTGCAAACCATACGCACTTAACAGTTTGGGATTTGAAACACCTTGGACAGGCACCTTGCACTCATTCCCTTCAGAGGAACACCTGACCCAGTCTTGATGTTGGAGTGAGGAAAGCAGATCTACCTGTAGTAGATGCTGAACTAAGCCACCTTGGGACCTTGGGACTTCTTGCCCTTGCAGGGGAGGAGATAAAGACATGGGGAGAAGAGAGAGTGACTGGGATGGGGGTGGGGGACAAGGAAGTTTGAACAAGAGGATGCATGGTTAAAAAAATGAGATTATGTTCATAATCAAAAGAGAAAAAGTTATACAGATATATGAAAAATCAACCTCCTGAACATCCACCAATATAAGTTAAAAAAAAAAAAAAGTTATGCTAGTGTTCTATGACATTTTACTTACATTCTTTCTAGGCAAGACCATAGTGGAGCTCATAATGGAACTGGCTGAACTCATACACCACTAATGTAATCATTAGCTGCTCCATTTACAAATGCCATCTATGTACTTACAATGTAGTGCTATTAAGTTTATTTTCCTCATCTGCTTTTTTAATTTTTAGCTAATTGAGCTAGAAAGATGAATTATCAATATTTTTGTTTTGCATATAAATTAGAAATTATTCCCTCTCCTTACTGGGGTTGCAAACAATTTTTTTATTCTAATTCTGTCTCAATGGCAAGCTCCATCTTTACATTAATCCTATACAAAGTATTGAAAAATTATAATATTTAGTGACAGCATTCTTAGAAGTGATCAATCAACTTCCCTAAGAGAAAATTATAACTCAAAGGTGGCTTTATAACTCTGGTGGCCTCAAAGATCAAGTTACTTTTCCTTCAGTTTAAGAAGTTGTTTTATAGTCAATAAACTTTAGTTCAGCATATAAACTTTGTCTCCCATTTCCCCTTCCATTTTACCAGTTTAATAAAACCTGTGCTGCTAAACCTGCTAAACAAAATGCTGATTATCTACATCTAATGTGCACAGTACTTTATTTTAGATTGTCTTTTCTTTTTCAGTTTTTGTTAATATAAGAAATGCATTTTTTTGTATTGAACACAAACTAAAAGCAATTACACACAGTGCATTTCCCTTGCTAATGAGTCCCAAGATTTTTCCCATGAATCAATTATAAAACTGTGGGACTGTGGTGCATACTGATCCTGGAACTGCATGGTTGGTTGTTCCAGGGCTTCAAAGTCTAGCAGTGATATTCAGTGACTGAGTTCAATACCCAAGAGATGCTTATAGACCTTTCCCAGCTTTCATGATTTGATAATTACAATCATAATCTTGAATTAACCTGATCAGTTATTCTGATTAATTCTGCCATAGTGTTAATTTCTTTTTAATATTTCCATCATATTTTCTCTGTTCAAACATTACTCCCTCTCCTCCTACTGGTCTTCCTCATCCTTCTGCTGATACTTCTATCTCCTCCTCTCCATTACTTCTTTCTTCTTAATAATAATAATAATAATAATAATAATAATAATAATGAAAATAATAGCAACAAAGGTCTATAATAATAATGACAGTTTAGAAGCTCAATTTCCATTTTTTATTATTTTTTAATCCAATAACTATCTCAAAATATTGGGGAAATTATTGGTGATGATCATTTACTTGGAAATGTGCTATATCACCAAGTATTTTTAAGTTACTCAGTATTTAGTAACTCAAAGTTAAGAGTGATGACTACTGACTTTAGACTGTTTTCATCAATCTGACCTCTTTATCTCAGACCTCAAGTAAAATCCCTACTTTGACTCATTTTGGAGTAGATACTCTATGTCAGTACATTTGTTTCCAGGTTATGAAATAATGACATAAAGAACTATATAGTACTTATTATACACATACATTGTAAATTCCCATACAAAAAAATGTTTGCAAGCAGTCATATTTTTAGCATGTGATATGTGTGTATATATAAAATTAATTGGAGTGGATGTGTTCAAACCAAAATAGATTCTCATGGAACATATCCTCAAGCTGAAGGCAGTTAAGACCAACAAGAAGCAGAACTGAACACTGAAATCTGTTTAGCTGAAGAATACATATAAAGTCCCCTTGAATACATGATGAAGAAAGAGGCTTGAATGTAATGAATACTTTTTAATATACTGCAGAATCCATTTTGATTGTTTGCCTCACATCATCATGTTTAACAGTAGCCTACATTAAGCTTAGTTTTCTTTCTTTTTATTATATAATTAGTTATTTAAGACAGTTTCAACATTAAGTATATTTTGAACATATTCCTATCTCCCATTTCCTTCCATGTTCACTCCTGTGTACCCACGCAAATTTAAGTTCTTTCCTACAAAATAAATAAAACCCAATATATCAACAACCACCCCTGAACAAAAAACAAACAACCAAAAATACTACACCAAAAGAAAAAAGTCAAACTGTACAAACCATAGCCAAATATAAACATCCTACCCCTTCACACACACATAAAACACTGTGAAGTCTTTATATGTTGGCCTACTCCTGAACTTGAAGCCTGCCCTGGAGTTTGTGTACATATTGTGGCTCTAAGTTTAGTGTTTTCATAGGTTCTCTGAGTATGTGAATAACAAGTGTATCTCTGACATTAGTGTTTTATCTTGGGCTCTTTTCCTCTGTTGTTATGTCTTGTCCAACTTCAATGGGAAAAAAATTCAGTTTTTATCTTATTATATATTATTTTATATTTTCAAAAATGAATGAAAGATTTACAACTAAACTGTAATTTATACATGCTGGGATAGGGAAAATCAGCTTTATTCAATGGTGTAACATATTTTTTCTCTAATATCATCACTGCTCACCTTTAAAATACTTTTTAAGCCTTTTTGTATCATTTAATTGGAAAAAATCTTACATTATCATGTAGCACTTTCAGAAATCATCACAGTTTTAAAAATATTCTCAACTTACTGAAGAGATATGGGTAGTGCTTGCCTTAAATATGAGCATGTTGTATATCAAGCTCCAACCAAACATTGCCTAGTCAAAATAATGATGACAGAATATGTAGAAGGTAATTTCATAGTTCATAGTTCATTGAATTTTTAGCAAAGAAAATTTCAAAATGTAATAGTAGTGATGCCAAATACATGCCAATCAGAAATACAATCTAATATTTAACTGAGGTATATCTAGAAACAATGACACATTCTACAACAAAGACTTTATTATACACATTTTGTATATTTCTCTTTATAAAAGAGAATAAAAACAGTATTTTATGTGTACTCATGTTGTGTATCAGTGTACACCACGAATAAAACCTTCCACCTTGAAAGAAAACAAAGTGAAATAGCAAAGTTTTTTAGGAGAAGAATTTACATATAAGATGTGTTCAGGCAATCTAAAACCTTTCATCCCTCAAGGAATCTCCAGGAAAACAGAACACAAGTAACTCATAATATCTTCAGTAAATTCCTGACACTGACCAGATTCACCAGGTTTCTCCCTACCCAAGAGTGTATAAACTGTAAAGACTGCTAAGGGTCATTCAAAAAAACACATAATCTACAAAGACTCTGAGACTGGGTAAGCTGCCTGGAAGAAACAGAGTCAGCTGAGCAAACCTGAAAGTGTTAGATACAAGAATTGCCTGAAAGAAACAAAGAACTGCTAAGTTGCCTGGGAGAGGCTCAGACCTGAATCACCTGAAAGGATGCTGCCTAATGTGTTGAGCTGTCTGCAGTCTATGCAATAAACTGCAGATATCCACCGTTTCTGAGCTATCACCCATGCTGGACAGAGCTTTGGTGATGCAGCTGACTTTGCCTCATTTTCTCTCCTCCTTCTCCCAAATTCCTTATCTAACTCCAAAAAAAAAAAAAAAAGTATGGCTCATCTAGTTATACTTTATTGATATGTGTATTTTGGTGTGTTTTAAGATACAGGATGGAGCTAGGTAGAAATAGTGCAGGAGCTAGAATATTAAAATTTTACTGTGAGATTGCATCTCTTATTAATGTAACATGCTATACCCATAACACTTTTTTTTCCATTTTTTAAATTCATTATTTGGTGATTTTACATCAATCACCCCATAAAATTATGACTTCAAATGATGAGATGAGCAAAGATGACACTATTAGATATTCCAAAGTAGATAAGGAAAAGCCCTTAAGGCTTCAGTCTTGCACAAAGAGCTACAAGCAACTAAGGAATGCTGAGAGTAGGAGAGATAGTCTTCTCTAGGGAACAGCATGCCAGTTAGGTACCCAATACAATATGTTTAATTCTAAAAATATACATACAAATAACACTACACAGATTGCATAGAATATATTTAGAAATATATGTGCATGTAATAATAATAAATGAAAAAAGAGAGCATGAATATGAAGAGAGTGGGGGCAATATATGTTCATGTTTGAAGGGAGAGAAATGTAATTATATAGCAATATACCAAAATTTTAATAAAATCAGATTAGATTAGTTCTAAATATTATAGTTTTTACAAACAATAAATTCTTAGTAATTTAATTGTTGGTTAGCTAATTCAGCATATATATATATGTATGCATTTATACATATATATGTCTTCCTATGACTGACTTCCTTGATATCAGATGACCAGAAGCAATATTCAGAACTAGAAAACTCATGTTATTTATTTCTTACCATTCTGAAAAAACAAGTAATAGTTATTTAATCTATTTATTAAAGTGGGCTAATATAAAGTATCTGGATTTATTTTCCTTTGTTCTATGTGATTATATAAAGCTAATTATAGTGAAGCAATCTCCTCTATAAATAAACTATATGAGATTTAATCTAGTATTATGAAAAAATGTTGATTCCCTTAAGGTGATGGGAGTCATAATATTAATAGAAATGTCCTTTTACAATCCCATACATAATTAATTTTACTAAATATAATTAAAAATCATCAATTCCCCAGTTTTGAATTTATGTTTATTATGTATTTTATCTTATAATTCAAGGGCTATTTAATAAGCAGATCATTTTGTTGTATAATTTAAATTTCAAAAGTTTGATATGTACATAGTCATTTAACATTAAACCATGCTGACATTTTAAATATATAATATTATGTTAATATTGAAAGTGTTTTAATAATTATTAATAAAACTCCAAAGTTAATTCTAAAATAAATAGGAGAAAGGAAACAGACTCAAGCATTTTATTTTAACTCTTCTCTGCATTTCATTATAATGTAATTATACAACCAGTAGTTAATCACTTCTAGCAACAATGAGAGTATTGTAATTCTGGAAAATAATGCATTCCAATAAAATGGTTGGATAATAACCAATAGAGCTTAAAGCAAACATTAGGATAATAGAGAAGAGAATATGAAAATAAGTTGTGTTGTCTCAAATGTTAAGTTCAAGTAATTTAATATGAATATACAAATTATATAATATAATTTCTTCCATACACATTAGCATGGAACAAAATTTACTTGATAAATTTCTAGTTTTGCTTCTATTGGAATGATCTTCATGTTTGGCTTTTTCCACTATGGATTATTAAGTATTTTATTTGGACTACTGCTTATTAATTTCATTTTTTAAATGTTTTGATTCATATATTATAGGCTAAAGAAAACAAGACTGCACATAAAATTACATTATGATTAAAAATTAATATGTAACAAGTCAAAGCACAGGTTTATATATATATTTTTAATATTTTCTAGATAATCAAAAGTGATACATTTTTATATACTCATAGAATATCATGTTTTGAAAACAGCCAAGATATTTAAAAAATCTTTAATCTTTAAATTTTATCAATATATGTCATTTACTCTTTTCATATATTGTATATATTATATGTCCTTCAAATTTAGAAGAGATGTCACTGTCATTTTGTTTAAACAGAATAGCATCATTTGTAGGCTGAGAGACAATATATTGAAAGCTATTTGATTAGATAGACAACAGACAAATGATGGATGGTTGATAGATAATAGACACTTATACAGTTGCTATATCAAAAGATGAAACTATTTTACACACTTCTTCTTCTATACCTATACCCTTAAAGACTTACTTAATACAGAATGAGTTCTTGTAGATTTTATAACAGATATCTATTTTTTACATTTTAGCACTTTTTTATTTAATAGTTGATTTTTCATTTTACCTGTCAACCATAGTTCTCCCTACCTCCTGTCCTCCCACTCACCCACACATTCTCCTTTCCCCACCCCTCATCCACTCTTAAGAAAGACTAAGGCCTCCCATGGGTGGTCAACAAAATCTGGTATATCATGTTGAAGCAGGACTAAGGCACTCTCCCCTGTATCACGGCTGAGCAAATTATTCCTCCATAAGGAATGGGCTCCAAATGGCCAATTCATATCCTAAAAATAATTACTTTCCCACACCCAGAGGCTCCATAAACTTCTCAATCCACACACAACTGTCATCCACATTCAGACGCCAAGTTTGGTTCCATGAAGGCTTACCAGTAGCTACAATCAGCTCTCTCTATGAGTTTCTCTATCATAATGTTAACCCCTTTCCTAGCTCATATAATCTCTCTTCCTTCTCCTCCAAAGAACTGAGAACTCGGCTCAGTACTTCACTATTGATCTCTGACTCTGCTTCCAATAGTGCTAGATGAATGATCTATGATGACAAGGAAATTGATCGTCAATTTGATTACATAGGAAAGCCAGTTCAAGTACTCTTTTTATTATTTCTTTAAGTGTTAGCGTGGATCATCCTTGTCTACTCCGAGAAATGTACCTGGCACCAGGTTTCTCTCTAACCCCCAAATGGCACCTTCTCTTTATGTCTCTGTTGCTCCCCCAACTGAACCATCCCATTCTCTTCCCCCTTCCCTGATGCTTTCAATTTACTCAGGAGATTTTATCTACTACCCCTCCTGAAGAAGATCCACGGATCTCTACCTTAGGGTCCTCTTTGTTACTTAGTTTCTCTGGAGTCATGAATTGTATCCTGGTATCCACTTAAGAGAGAGTACATACTATGTTTGTCTTTCTGGGCCTAGGTTATGTTATTCAGGATTGTTATCAGAAGTTTCTGGCCCAGTCTAGACCAGCAGTTCCAAACAATCACACAAAGTCTTTTATTAATAATATGCTGCTTGATCTATGGTACAGGCTTATTATTTTTTAGCTCATAACTTAAGTTAACCCATATTTCTTTTTATGCATAGCCATGTGGCTTGATACTGGTTTACTCAGTGCAGTATTCTCATCTATCTTCCTGTGCATGTTGCTGTCACCTGTGCTCTGCTGTTCTGATTCCCAGGATTTTCCTAGTCTGCTATGCTCATCTATACTTTCTTCTAGCCAATCAGCATTTTATTAAACCAAAAGGAGTGGTAAATATTTACAATGTACAAGAGGACATCACAGAATTTTTTTCCACCTATTTTCGCACAATTTATTTTTTAAACTGCTGAGTTTAAACTGCATGCAAATGTACATTTCATATATTTTATATTTTAGTTATTCTTTGTTTGAGGAACATAAAGGTTGATACCAGTTTTTGGCTATTAAGATGCTTCCATGGACATATTTAAACAAATTTCCTTGTGTTATAAATGTGTATCCACAGGATATATGCCCAAGAGTGGTATTGATGGATCATATGGTAGACTGATTCCCAGTTTTCTGAGAAACTGCCATATAAATTTTAAACCGGCTGTACAAGTTACAATTCTACCAACAATGAAAAAGAGTTCCCCTTACTCCACATCCTCGTTAGCATAGGTTGTCATCTGTGTTTTTAATCTTAGCCATTCTGACAGATATAAAATGGTATCTCATAATAGTTTTGATTTGCATTTCTCTGATAGCTAAGAATGCAAAGCTATTCTTTAAATGTACTTTTGCCGTTTGAAACTCTTCTGTTGAAAATACTCTTATTAGATTTGAATCCCACTTTTTAAATGAATTATTTGGTATTTTGATTTCTTGTCTTTTGAGTTCTTTTTGTATTTTAGAGATCAGCCCTCTATCAGATGTAGGGTTGGTGAAGATCTTTTCCCATTCTTTAGCCTGCTATTTTGTCTTATTTACCTTGTCCTTTCCATTACAGAAACTTTGAAGTTTCAGGAGGTTCCATTTATAAATTGTTGTTCTCAATATCTGTCTTTCTGGTATTACATTAGGAAGTGGTCTCCTGTATCAATGTGTTCAAGGCTATTTCTCACTTTCTCTTCTATCAGGTTTAGTGTAACCAGGTTATGCTTAGGTCTTTGATCCAACTGAACTTGAGTTTTGTGCAAGGTCATAGATGTAGATCTATTTTCATTCCTCCACATGGCACAATTCACTTATACCAGCAACATTTACTGAAGATATTGAAGATGCTTTTATTTCCATTGTATGATTTTGGCTTTTTGTCAAAAATTTTGTGTTCTTAGGTATGTAGACTAATTTTAGGGACTTTGATTCAATTTTATTTTTCCATGTGTCAATATTTATGCTAATACTAAAGTGTATTTATTACTATGTCTTTATAGTAGGTCTTGAAGTCAGGGATGGTGATGACTCCAGAATTTCCTTTATTGTAAAAGATTGTTTTGGCAATTCTGAATTTTTTTCCATATGAAGTTTATTATTTTTTTGAGGTCTATGAAGAATTATATTAGAGTTTTGATGAGAGTGCATTGATTCTATAGAGTTTGTAGAAAACAATTTTAACTGCTGAGCAATCCTTCCAGTTCTAATTTCAGTTCTCAAATAATTTTCCCTCCAGAAAGATTGGGCTCAGGTAGAAGGAAGTGACAAAGTAATAGAAAAAGTAAATGTTAAAGCCAGTGCTTTGTAGTATAAAATAATAAAAAAATTATTTGTCAAATTTGAAAAATAATTTAAATAAATATATAATGACTGAAAAAGTTATAAGTAGTATCCAGCGTATATATTATAAATTAAAATTCCAGGATACGACATTATTGTAATGAATGAATTTTTTTGTAGTAAAAGTGTTAAGGAATCAAGTGAATTATTATATGCCTTAATTTTTGCAAACTAACAGATAATTAGTGATGTCCTTCACTCTCTCTGAGGTTTTCCACTGATAAAATGATTACCCTTATAAATTATGAAATAACCTATTTGGTTCACTGGACGATTACAGAATGTACCTGAAATTCTGATAACTTGATTCTAAAATACAATTTTTCCTAAAGTGTTTGTTTAAATACAAATTTGCTATTTGTGATTGTTTAAATAAGAATGGCCCCCATAGGCTCTAATATTTAAATGTTGATGAACCAGAAAATAACATTATTTAAAAGAATTAAAAGAATCAGTAGGTGTTGTCTTGTAGGAGGATGTATGCCACTATGAGTGTGCTTATTTGTTAGAGAAACACATGCCATGCCCTTTGTTTTTATAGAAGCCCATGCCATGCCCAGCCTCTCTCTGTATCAATGCTTATGGATCAGACTATAGCTCTCAACTACTTCTTCAGTATCTGCCTGCATGCTACCATGCTCCTTGCCATGATGATAGTGAACTAAATTAATGTTTTCTCTTATAAGAAACAAGTAATGCCTTTTCTTATGAGTTGCCTTGGCCATGGGATCACTTTATAGCAATAGATTACTGATAAAACATCATTCATAACAAAATAATATCTAGTGCACATTCCTGACAAGCAAAAATTGCAAACATTCCATTGTATAGATATATGCATGTAAAAATATAGATTCATGTTTATGATGTTCCCTTAAATATAGTGAACAATAACATTTTTTTCTTCTTTATTTATTTTGTATTTATCAAAAAAACAGCAAAATGAATTTAAAATGCTGAAAAGTTAACAATAACTATAAAGAAGATAAAAATCATAAGCATGACTTTCAAGGGTGATAATGCAAATAAGATTACTACACATATATTTATTTACTTTGTGTTCAGCTTTCCCTCTGAATTTTTTTTCCATCCCTGTATATCCTTATTCAAGGTCCCTTCCCCCTCCCACCACATCAGGTCACTTTTCTTCTCTGCAACTCCCCATTTCCTACCTGGGCAGGGAACAGACAGTCCTATGGTCCCACTGACCCAATAATGCTTGGATCAATCTCCACTCCTGGCCAAATCCAGTTTTGTCCCCCCTCCCTCAAGAGTGAGTCAGGTGTTCCTATAGCTGGAGTGGGGTTCGAAAGGTCAGTCCAGGGTGTTTCTGATCCCAAGCTGTTCAGTGGTTGTGGTTTGCTGCTTGGGCATGCTTGGCTTTTTTTCTTGTTTGTTTGTTTAGGAACAATAACATTTGAATGCTACATACTCAGATGTAGAATATTTAGGCAAGCAAAGAAATATTTCTTCTGGTATTGATTCTAACTATTTCTGTAAGCCATCAGTACTGCTCTTCTACTCAGATATGTTATATTTACAAAATAATTCTGATTTAAGTTATTGAATTCTGTATATATTTCATTCTGTATTTCTAGTATGTGACATTTATGGCACTTCTATTTGTTAACTACCACCTTAAAAAGTATTAACTACTTCTTTTAGAAAAATGGATAAGAAATATTTTAATTTTCTCTTGCCAGAATAATTAGCAGACAAAAGTATTTATAGAGAATTGACAATATAAACAAGCAAAATATAAGGTAACATTTAAATTGCAATCTGGAATCATAGGGAAATATTAAGAAAGAACCTGTGGTTTTGAAAGTACACAAAGCAGAAAAAAAAATTTTTATTATTTCTTTTAAAATATGTCTTCACCATTTATTTAAATAGTCTACTGAAATCAATTGCATTCCATTTTATTGACAGATGATCCACTAATATTGTGTTAGTCAGGGTTCTCTGGAACTGATAAAATCAAAACACATGTATGTAGGTACTCATATAAAAGGGGGATTTATTAGAGTGGCTTAAAGGCTGACAACCAAGATTAGCCATCACAAGTACACCCCTTAACAACTGACATGTAATTTTATCTTCTTTTGTCATGACTAATTTCAAATGTAAATAATAACTAGGTCATAATAATGCCTAACATGATATAATTATCCAACATTCAACTGCAAATATATTATATACTTTGTAATAGGTTGCAATGTCCCCTGTGAATTCCTCTTAGTATAATAAAAACTGATATTATATTAAAAACTGATATTATATTTCATGGTAAAGAAATAAAAGCAAGAAACCTCACATATCTGTACAAACTCTTGTATAGCAAACTAGAATAAAATTGTTTCAAATATTGTGGAGTGTTGCTGTGATAGAACTGATTATGCTGTTTTTGAGAAGACTTTGTGTAACTGGCCTAAATGCCATTGAGAATTATAAGCTCAGTGGGCTCACCCATCAGAGCTTGAAAGAGAAAGTTAAAAGCAGTATAGATGACTTGGGAAGTTCAGAGGGAAGTTTGAAGACTATTGGAGCCATTTCCTATTGAACTAAAAAACTATACTTCTGGACAACTAGGGATGAAGAACAATCATAAATCTCTCAGGAACTTTAAGGAATTTATTAAAGAAACAATGAAACTTCTCAGTAAAATTAAGACCAGCTAAAAGAGAATAAAATGCCCAAGGAAACACAAACTAAGGTTGATGGAAATGACAAAGACAATTCAATGCATATTATTGGGATTTGTTAGAAATGAGAAACACTGAAGAGAACTCAAGTTTAAAAAAGGAGAGGAGGGAAGAAATCATGAAAGAAGAAGATGGTTGTGTGACAGGAGAAATAAAGAGGGAGTAAAAATAAATGGATATCTTGATAGAAGGAGCCACTGTGAGGTTAGAAAGAAACCTGGAGCTATGGAAACTTCCAAAAACTTACAAGATGTCCCTGGGTAGAACTCCAAGCAGTAGTACAGAGAATGCCTAAACAGAATTTTCCCTATAATCAAATGAATGACCACCCTAATTGTTATAGAACCTTCATCCAGCAATAGGTAGAGGCAAAAGTGGAGGTACATAGCTATGCACCACATGGAGCTCCTGGTAAAGAAGAAAAAGAAGGAGGAGGAGACGGAGAAGAGAGAAGGAGGGAGGGAGGGAGGGAGGGAGAGAGAGAGAGAAAGAGAGAGAGTATATGAGTAAAGGGATCAGGATCATGAGGAGGACACCCACAGAGATGGATGACTGGAGCTAATGAGAGCTAATTGAATCAGAAACAACAGATGAGGAAACTTCAGGGAAAGGAATTAAATCCTCCAAAAATAGATAACTGTAAAAAAGTATGATGTAACAGATATCTACAGACTATTCTATCCAAGTACAAAAGAATATTCATTCTATTTAGCAGCACATAGAAAGTTTTCTAAAATAGAGCACATCCTGAAACACAATACTAATATTTACAAATTTAAATAAATGGAATCAATCTTTCTATCATATTTGAATACAAATGCAATAAAACTTAACCAGTATATCATAATCTACTGAAATATACTAAAAATATATATAAGCAGAAAAAGCACATCATAATTCTTTCTTCAAATCCAAAATACCCAAACCAGCCAGAAGAAAATAAATCATCTTCAACAAATGTTGTAAGAAAATTTAGATGTTCATATACAAAAGATTGAATTTAGACCCATACCTATATTACGTTGCTCAAAAATTCACTCCATATGGATTAAATACCTAACCTCAAACTTGAAACACTAATACTGCTAAAAATTATTGCCAATATCATACACATTATATGTGTAGGAAAAAAACTTCCTTCTTGGTACTCTATTTGCTCAAGAATTAAAGACAATAATTAACACATGGTACTTCATGAAATTAAAGTTTCTGTGCAGATAAAGAAACAACCAACTGGGTGAGGAAGAATAAGAAAGAATTTTTGCCAGCTCTACATCTGATAGTGGTTTAACACTGAAAATATTCAAAATACTCACAGATAAACTCAGCCTATCACCATACCCACAGCTGCTGCTGAGGGAATTTGCACTGCTACCCACCTCGACCTCCAACTGAGCAACAGATAACTACAGGGGTCCCTGAAGGACAGACTCAGACCCTGCCCAGAGGTGAGGAGGGGTCACCAGGCCCAAGGATCTATATCTCATCCAGGGAGGGAGAGTTGACCTCCCATCGGTTTCGGTTTCGCTTCCCGGACCAGGTGCTGTCTGCAGAGTAAGTGCCAGCGTACTCCATAGCAGGCACAGATAAAGTCTGCCTGTCACCATACTCACAGCTGCTGCTGGGGGAATTTGCATGGCTACCCACCTCGACCCCCAACTGAGCGAAGAGATAACTTCTGGGGTCTCTGAAGGACAGATTCAGACCCCGCCCAGAGAGGTGACAGGAGGCGCACAAGCATGAGTGCCACAACTGACCAGGAACCACCCAATCATGAACCACTGAAGCCATGGGCAAACCTCAGTGCAAAAACTTACATAATAATACAAAGAACAACAAGGTAACTCCAGAAGAGACAGGTGATCTTGCAAATACAAGACCTGAACTGAGCAATGAAGAGGAAACAGAAGGAAGCAAACCAAAAATTCCTTTTTGATGATCATCAAAGCTCTCAAAGAAGATATGAAAAATAGCCTTAAAGAAATAGAAGAAAATACAAACAAAAAAATTGGAAGAGATGAAGAAATCTATGAAAGAAACATGCCAGGAATTCAAAGCTGAAATAGAAGCAATAAAAAAGGCACAAAATGAGTCAAAGATGGAAATAGAAAATCTGAAGAAAAAAGCTGGAACCACAGATACAAGCATAACAAACAGAGTTCAAGAGATGGAAGATAGAATCACTGAAGTGGAAGATTCAGTAGCTCAAATAGATATATCAGTCAAAGAAAACAGTAAAACTAAAAAAGTCAAAACTGAAAATGTTCAGGAAATATGGGACACCATGAAAAGACCTAATTTGAGAATAATAGGAATAGAAGAAGGAGAAAAAAACCAGCTCAAAGGCACAGATAATGTTTTCAGTAAAATCATAGAAGAAAAGTTCCCTAACCTGAAGAAGGAAATGCCTATAAAGATACAAGAAGCTTACAAAACACCAAATAGATATGACCCCCCCAAAAAAGTTAGCTTGCCAAATTATAATCAAGCCACAAAACATACAGAACAAAGAAAAAATTTTAAGAGCTGCAAAAGAAAAGGGCCAACTCACATATAAAGGCAGACCCATCAGAATAATGCCTGACAATTCAATGGAAATGATGAAAGCTAGAAGGGCTTGGTCAGAAGATATACAGATGCTAAAACAGCATGGCTGTCAAACTAGAATACTATACCCTGCAAAATTATCAATCACCATAGATGGAGTAAACAAGGTATTTCAGGACAAAGTCAGACTGAAAGAATATCTATCTACCAATCCAGCACTACAGAGAGTATTAGAGGGAAAACTCCAACCTAAGGACCCCATACACACCCATGAAATCACAAACAATCAATAATTCCACAGAAGAACACCCCAGAGAAAGGAAATACAAACAAGTTGCCACCAAAAATGGCAGGAAATATGAATCAATGGTCACTAATTGCCCATACAAAAAAAGCACCTCAACTGCAAAGACAGACACAGGCTTAGAATAAAGGGTTGGGAAAAGATTTTGCAGTCAAATGGTCCTAAGAAACAAGCAGGGGGTACAATCCTAATATCTAACAAAGTAGACTTTAAGCTAAAAGCAATTAAAAGGGACCAAGAAGCTCACTACTTATTCATCAAAGGAAAAATTGGTCAAGAGGAGATTTCAATCTTAAATATTTATGCCCCTAATATAAGGGCATCTACTTATGTAAACGAAACACTGCTAAAGCTTGAATCCTAAATAATTCTCAAAAACTAATAGTGGGAGACTTCAATAACCCACTTTCAACCCTGGATATATCAACCAGACAGAGTCTCAACAGAGAAATAAGAAGTCTAAAAGAGGTTATGATGCAAATGGATTTAATAGATATCTACAGAAGCTTCCATCCAAACGCAAAGGAATATTCATACTTCTCAGCTCCTCATGGAACTTTCTCCAAAATTGACCACATAATTGGTCATAAAGCAAATATCAGCAGATACAAAAAAATGGAAATAATCCCTTGTAACATATCAGACCACCAGGGCATAAAGTTAGAGTTCAACAACATCACAACACAAGAAAGCCTACCAACTCATGGAGACTAAACATGACTCATCTGAACCATCTCTGGGTTAAGAAAGAAATTGAGAAAGAAATCAAAGTCTTCCTAGAATTTAATGAAAATGAATCCAGAACATATCCAAACTTGTGGGACACAGTGAAAGCAGTCTTAAGAGGAAAATTCATAGCGCTAGATGCCTAGATGAAAAACCTAGAGAAATCCCACACTAGAGACCTAGCAGCTCCGCTGAAAGCCTTAGAACAATTAGAAGCGAGAAGGAGTAGATGGCAGGAAATAATCAAACTTAGAGCTGAAATCAATACAATTGAAATAAAAAGAACAATACAAAGAATCAATGAATCTAAGGGTTGGTTCTTTGAGAAAGTTAACAAGATAGATAAGCCCTTAGCCAACTAATCAAAAAACAGAGAGAAAGTGTTCAAATCAACAAAATCAGAAATGAAAAGGGGGACATAACAACAGACCCCCAGGAAATACAGAGAATTATCAGATCATATTTTGAAAATCTGTATTCCACAAAAATGGAAAACATAGAAGAAATGGACAACTTTCTGGTCAGGTATCATCTACCATAATTAAATGAAGATCAGATTAATTACCTAAATAGGCCTATAACCCTTAAGGAAATTGAAGCTGTCATTGAAAACCTCCCCAAAAACAAAAGCCCTGGCCCAGATGGCTTTAGTGCCAAATTCTACGAGACATTCAAAGAAGAATTACTACCGTTATTCCTCAAACTATTTCACACAGTAGAAACTGAAGGAATATTGCCAAATTCCTTTCATGAGGCCACAATTACCCTAAAATCCAAGCCACTCAAAGACACAACAAAGAAGGAGAATTACAGACCAATTTCCCTCATGAATATTGATGCAAAACTTCTCAACAAAATTTTGTCAAACCGTATACAACAATGTATAAAAGATATCATCCAATATGACCAAGTAGGCTTCATCCCAGAAATGCAGGGCTGGTTTAACATACGAAAAACTGTAAATGTTATCCATCATATAAACAAACTAAAGGAACAAAACCACATTGTTAATATCTTTAGATGTGGAAAAAGCCTTTGACAAAATCCAACACTCCTTTATGATTAAAGCCCTGCAGAGATCAGGAATACAGGGAGAATACCTAAATATAATAAAGGCGATTTACAAGAAGCCAACAGCCAGTATTAAATATAATGGAGAAAAACTCAAAGCAATCCCTCTAAAATCAGGAAGTAGACAAGGATGTCTTCTCTCCCCTTATCTATTCATTATAGTTCTCAAAGTTTTAGCTAAAGCAATAAGGGAACGAAAAGAGATTAAGGGGATACAAATTGGAAAAGAAGAAGTGAAGCTATGTTTATTTGCAGATGATATGATTGCATACATAAGTGGCCCACAAAATTCTTCCATGGAACTGCGACAGCTGATAAACACCTTCAGCAATGTAGCAGGATACAAGATTAACTCAAAGAAATCAGTAGCCCTTATTTACACTAAACATAGAAGAGCTGAAAAAGAAATAAGGGAAACATTACCCTTCATACTAGCTGCAAATAGTATTAAATACCTTGGAGTAACTATAACCAAAGAAGTAACAGACCTATTTGACAAAAATTTTAAATCACTGAAGAAAGAAATTGAAGAGGATATCAGAAAATGGAAAGCTCTCCCATGTTCCTGGATTGGTAGGATCAACATAGTAAAAATGGCAATTCTACAAAGGCAATCTACAGATTCAACGCACTGCCCATCAAAATCCCAACACAATATTTTTTGGACTTTGAAAGTACAATACTCAATTTCATTTGGAATAACAGGAAAACCAGGATTGCCAAAACAATCTTACTCAATAAAAGAACCTCAGGAAGTATCATCATCCCTGACTTCAAGCTGTACTATAGAGCTACAGTAATAAAAAACAGCCTGGTACTGGCATAAAAACAGACTTGTGGACCAATGGAATAGAATTGAGGATCCAGACATTAACCCAAAAACCTATGAACACCTGATTTTTGACAAAGGGGCCCAAAGCATTCAATGGAAAAAAGATAGTATATTTATAAATGGTGTTGGCATAACTGGAAGGAAGTGTGTAGAAAAATGCAAATAGAACCAAGCCTGTCACCCTGCACAAAACTCAAATGCAAGTGGATCAGAGACCTCAACTTAAACCCAGCCACTTTGAACTTGATAGAAAAGAAAGTGGAAAATACACTTCTACAAAATGGCACAGGCGACCACTTCCTAAATATAACACCAGTGGCACAGACACTAAGTCCAACAATCAATAAGTGGGATCTCCTGAAGCTATGAAGCTTCTGCAAAGCCAAGAACACTGTCAATAGGACAAAACGACAGCCTACAGAATGGGAAAAGATTTTCTCCAACCCTACAAGTGATAGAGGACTGATCTCTAAGATTTATAAAGAACTCAAGAATCTAGAGCCCAAAATCTTGAATAACCCAATCAAAAAATGGAGTACAGATCTAAAAAGGGAATTCTCAGCAGAGGAATGACGAATGACTGAAAGGCACCTGAAAAAGTGCTCATCATCTTTAGCCATCAGAAAGGCAAATCAAAACAACTTTGTGATACCACCTAGGACCTGTTAGATTGGCTAAGATAAAAGGCACAGATGACAGCCTATGATGGAGAGGATGCAGAGCAAGGGGAATACTCCTCCATTGTTGGTGGGAGTGTAAGCTTGTTCAGCCACTTTGGAATGCAATATGGAGGTTTTTCAGAAAATTGAGAATCAATCTCCCCAAGGACCCAGCAATACCTCTTCTGGGTGTATACCCTAAAGAGGCACATTCACACTCCAAAGGTGTTAGTTCAATTATGTTCATAGCAGCATTATTTATAATAGCAAGAACCTGGAAACAACCTAGATGTCCCTCAACTGAAGAATGGATTAACAAACTGGTACATCTATACAATGGAATACTTCTCAGCAGTAAGAAAAAACAATATCCTAAAATTCACAGGCAAATGGATGGATTTGTAGAATATCCTCCTGAGCGAGGTATCACAAACTCAGAAAGATAAGCAGGGGATGTACTTACTCATTAGTGGTCTCTAAACAAACAAACAAGAAAAAAGCCAAGCATGCCCAAGCTGCAAATCACAACCACTGAACAGCTTGGAATCAGAAACACCCTGGACTGACCTTTCAGACCCCACTCCAACTATGGGAACACCTGACTCACTCTTGAGGGAGGGGGAACAAAACTGGATTTGCCAGTAGTGGAGACTGATCTAAGCCTTATTGGGTCAGTGGGACCATAGGACTGTCTGCTCCCTGTCCAGGGAGGGGATGGGCAGTTGTGGAGAAGAAAAAATGACCTGATGTGGCAGTAGGGGGAGGGGTCCTTGAATAAGGATATTCAGGGATGAAAAAGAAAAAATTCAGAGGGAAAGCTGAACACAAAGTAAATATATGTGTAGTAATCTTATTTGCATTATCACTCTTGATAAGTCATACTTATGATTTTTATCTTCTTCATAGTTATTTTGAACTTATCAGCATTTTAAATTCTTTTTACTGTTTTTTTTTTGATAAATACAAAATAAATAAAGAAGGAAAAAAATAAAAATATACAAAGTACTCAAAACTACAAAGATTTAAAAAAATGACCCATTCTAAAAATCAGGATAAGACATTAATAGAGAGCTCTCAAATGGGAAAATAAAATAGTTGAGAAATATCTAAGAAAATGTTCAACATTCCTAGAAATTACTGAGGCACAAATCAAACTTTCAGCAAATTTGAGATTTTATAGTATTATAATCAAAAAACTATAAAATCAACCAAACAACTGAAAACAAATGCTGAAGAGTGTGTTGAAAAGTGTGTTGAAACTCTCTATCATAGTTGCTGAGACAACAAACTCTGGAAATCAGTGTGGAGAATTTTCAGAAAGCCAAAACCAAATCTACCATATTACACAACTATAGTACTCATTGACAGATGTCCTCATGTCAGAAGATACTACTCCAGAGATATTTGTTCAACCATGCTCATTGCTTCTCTAGTCACAATAATTAGAAAACGGAAACAACCTAAATATCCTATAACCTATGAAATAATGAAAATTTCATACATATTCACTATGGAATACTTTTGAGTTGTAAAGGAAAATGAAATCATAAACTATGCAGATGACAAAGCACATTTAATGGCAAATAAATTATTCTGGCAAAATAAATGGTAAAGTCAAGCATAAAGTAGGAACCAGCCACCCCAGGTAGGGCCCAGGTGGGTTCCATCCAGCTGGAATTTAAAGATACTCCAGGACAGAAAGACCCTAAACACAAGTCAATCAGTAGCACGTCAGCATCCTTGTCTCCAAACAATCAACTTTGTTGTAACTTTTACCTATAAAAAAATCCCTTGTAAACAAAGACAAAAGGTACTCCTTGTTCTGTTATTACATAAGTTTATAGTATGCTACCTGTCTGTCTTGTATTGTGCTGCCAATAAACCTTGCTGTTGCATTCCAGACATTCTTATCTCTGGTGGTCTTTGGGTGTAACAATGATCTTCCTGCATCCCATTTCAAGTTTTTTGGAACATCTGATTTAACAGAGGAAAATATCATATGCAAATATTTAATTCCCAATGGCTCTTATGAGCATAAAAGTTACCAAAAAAGCATCTGTCTTCTCCTTTAACTGGAATGTAATCACACACACAAAATAATAAGACAAGATAAGATTAGTGATTATTGAGCAACCTAGAAATGATCTCTAGCTAGTGAGAAGTGACTATGAGCTACAGTGGTGGATTTGATGAGGATAAAATCAGATTTAGCAATAGATATATTCAATTTGTGATGGTCTTACAGAGAAATGGGTTAAATATTCTGAAGATCACGTTACCCACATTCATTACATAAGCCATCAGAATGATGAGAATCTAGAAAAGTTTGAAGAAGCATTAGCACATATATAAGATAGTACATAAACTACATGCAAACAGAAACCATACTTTTCTTTCATCTAAGATTCTGAGAGCTCCCAGTCTCCTTACAATTACAGGGAATTTTGAAGTACTGAACTCTGTTTAAGAAAAGAAGGAAAGAAAGAAAGAAAAGAAGGAAGAAAGAAAGAGAGAGAGAAAGAAAGAAAGAAAGAAACCCCTTCTGAAGAGAAAGAAAGGGAGTTGGGAAAGGCTGGGGAAAGACAAAATGAAATAAGTGAGTAATGTTCAATTACACACACACACATATTATAATTAACCCCAACATATTCCTTTAGTATGATATCTAAATTGATTTAAAAATAATCAAATAAATTGGAAATATAAAGAGAATATGAAGAAAATTCTAACAGTGATGGCTGGCTGGAGCTCTGGGGAGCTCACTGAATAAAGAACAACCTCTTGGGAACCATCTGGAAAAGGAACTAAGCCCTCTAAGGATAGACAACTGTCCACTGACATGGGCAATATGAGGAACCTCTGGGAAAGGGTTCAGTCTGTGTTTATGTGCATGGACTAGCACCTTGGAGCCCATTCTCTTCAGAGGAACACATAACCCAGTCGGACTTGCCTGGAGTGGATGCTGAGCTAGTCAAACTTGCGACCCCTTGCCATTTCTCGGGAGGAGATGGGGGATGGGGAGGATGGAGGCTGAAGACTGACCAGGAGATTTCAGGAGGGGAAAGGGAATTGAAACAAGGAGCTGCATAGATTAAAAAAAAAAAGACTTTATTCTATAAAAATAAATAAATGAAATGGAATTAAACATACACAAAAATGGTCATTCAACATAAAATAATTTAAATTTTTGGCATTGAATAATACAGAAGTTTTCCACAATTTTAAATATGTCTGTGCTGTAAAAATCAACAGTTAATGTAAAAGTAATTATTATTTTTTCTACTACTGTAGCTACCCCGCTTTGATCACAGATTCAAATTTACCTGGGACTTACCAGTGCACCCCCCAACTGCAGAGAGTTCTGAATCTTGTCATTCGTTGGTGTGAGTTTTGTTCTTATTCCCGGGTTTTGGCACCACCTGTCACGCACAACCTCTCCAGCAAGGAAGATGCAACACAGACCCTTGTCTCTGTAGTTTATTTGGGCCTTTTTAACAGTCTTGCTTCTTTTGATGAATGACCCTGGGGGGAAGCCTGCTCTTAGCTAAATACCCTCAGGGCTTCCAATCCAAGATAGCCAGGTGGGCATCACCAATAGGCTCAGATCCTTGGCCTTAGCCAAATATAGAGTTGTTTACCACGGAGAGCGCTCAAGGCCAGTGCCATCTTAAGGTGTGACTGTACACAGCTCTCTACACGTAGGTGCTAATGTATGTATATAAATTATTTGTAATTATCTTCCCAGATGCCTGGAATAGAATACAACCAACATGAGAATTAAATTGCAAAATCTGATTGACTCATAGATTACAGAAATTATTCTGAAACTTTATAGAAGGCAGGAAGAATGAAAGAAAAAGAAGAAAGGAAGGAAGGAAGGAAAAAAGAGGAGGAAGAAGGAAATAGAGAAGCAGGGAGGAAGGAAGCAAGAAAAAAACAAAAGGAATAAAACAATTGATAAACAAAATGTTAAAATGTTTTAGAATAAATTTCTAAGATGCTTTAGACACTTTCTCTATTGTACTATTGAACTCTGAAAACTATGTGTAAATTAATCATAATATTACAAAATTATTGAAAAAATTTAAAGCTAAAAGAGTAGGCTCATAGTTGAAAGAGATGAAGCATAGAATTAATGATCTTGAAAAGTAGAACAAGCCAAAAATTACCCAATGAAATATATTTAATTGTCATAAGTGTGTGGATGAGTTTGTAGATGGTATCTGTGTGTTTGAGCATATAGGTCAGTTGGAAGAACACCTGCCTAGCAAGGAGAAGGCCCTGGTTTTCATAATAGTACTATATTACCTAAATATGGGGACACGCATCTATGATGTCTGTACTCAAATATCAGAGGTAGGCAGATCAAGAGTTCAAGATCATCCTTAGGAACATTGTGATTTTTGAAGCTAGCCAGGATGACATAAGATAAATTCTGTGCAATTAGTTTTAAGAATTAATGTTAAGAAATTTCTTAAAATTAAAGAAAATGTCAGAGATATCTATAGAAAAATATCACATTATTTAAAGATAATCAGTGAATAACATTAAAATTGCTAATTAAAACTCTCATAGAACAAGAAAATGTCATGTTTCTTAGAAAAGAGAAAAGAATCATGAAAATATTCTTCTGAGATGAACAATCCAAAACTGTCATACAATACAAATTTAGAATCCAATAATAAATTTAACACTAATAGCACTATCCTGAAGCAATGAATAAAGAAGCTTTTCTAATAAATAAAAAAGATAGAGAAGTTGGAACATCTTAAGGAAAACAGAAGTTGGCAGGCAAAGGAATGGGTAAACGAAGTGAAATTATTTTTCCTGATAAATGTTGTGAGTAATGTTTGGGAGCTGTACAATATGATTTTACATATTCAGAAGAGAAATTTAATTCAAATACATTCTAAATACTGTGGAGTGCAGGAATAAAAAAGAAAGTCAAATAGGATCATAATGAACACTCATTTAATGGAGTGCCATGTTGACACTCCTGTTGGAAGCTCATTAAATCTGGTATTAAATTCCATAGTGAAAAATCAGCAATGTTTTAAAGGAAGTACCAAAACAGGCTTTCCTATTTTAACTCATAGTAAATTCTTTTTTTTTCCTTTTTTTCTTATAAATAATGTCATATTATTTTTGTGTATATCCTTGTTCAAGCTCCTGTTCCCCTCTCACTCCTTCCAGTCACTCTCACTTCTCCACATCTCTCTTAAACTGGTAATTAGACAAATGATTAATATTTATGTTCTTGAAGAAGTAAGTAGATGAAATTGTCTAGAAAGTATTGCAATTTCCAGAATCCTCGCATGTTTCAAATGCTTACAGAAAATCTTCTCCCATATAGTCTATGAAAAGCATGCTATTGGCTATGCTTTTAAGAAATGTATTTGTTGATTCAAATTATTTTATTCATGCTTCCATGATGTATAAGTGATTTTGTTAGGCAGGAGTGTTTTCCAATACTTTAGAGTTATTGGGAAAAGTAAAGCTTTAGTGACAGTATACAAACCAAAAATCAGCCAATGATTTAGAAGGTGGGCTTTGTATTAAATAAATGTTCAATAATTTTATCAGAGAACAACCAGGTGAGGATGAGTCAGGATTCTCTAAACATAGAAGACTAAAGTAAAGTGTTATATATAAAAATGTTGATTAGCAAATACAAAGATTAAGATATGGATTTGAACCACATAGAGTGGCCAACAGAATTGTCAGTTAGAGGGTACACATATGAAGAACTTATTGGTATTTGAATGTTTTTCACAACTAAGTATCACCAGAAGACTTAGTCTCATAAAAGAAAAATCAAAAACAAAAAAAGGCATTGAAGCCCTAGCTGTCAGATAACTGTGTTCACCCTAATAAATAGTGTGGATTTGATATAGTCTCAGATTCAGATCTTTACTTTCTCTCTGATCTGGTTGTGTTTAAAGGAAACAGCATGTTAAATTAACACATAACCTATCTAATAGACTAATCACCCTGCCCAGTTTTTTAATTTGGAGCCTTAGTATCATTCACTGTTCCCCAAAATGTACTTGTCTTTCTGTACTGAGTGTGAAGTATAACCAGCTTCTCTCTCATCCAGGTAGGTTGCTTTTCTTCACAGGTTTTACCCATGCTCATTTACAGACTCTGTTTATTAAAAGTTCATTTGATTATTTAATATACAATTTCTCAAGAAGTACATACTCATTAGGAAAAGATCCAGAAGTTAACTGGCAACAAGGACTTTTACTCTTTAAGGAGAAGCAGTAAACTCTGGTGGTACACAACCATAGTCTCAGCACAAGGATGACAATTAATGAGAGTAAATGGCTTGCACATGCCATAGGCTGAATTTGAGATCAACTTGGGCTATAATATAAGACTATCTCAAAACAAAAAATAGTGGAAAAAGGTAACATGTTGAGATTCATGAACCCAAAGTGCTATAAGTCTTAAGAAAACTTTTCAAAACATGAAAATAGTCTTGAAGACCCAAACTGTCATGAATAAACAAGAGATTATTTTGTTAAAAATCTAATATACCTTTACACTCAAGTATTCAATCTTGAATATTTCAATAATTATGATGACATTTATCTGAAAAATTGAGTTATATAACAATGTTATTATATTTTTATAATGAGAATGAGTACACATAGAGTGTGTAGTTTTATGTGTAGGACACACTAGAAAAAAAGAAAGAGACAGAAAGAAAGAAAGAAAGTGAGAAAGAAAGAAAGAAAGAAGGAAGGAAGGAAGGAAGAAAGGAAGGAAGGAAGGAAGGAAGGAAGGAAGGAAGGAAGAAAAGTACAAGGGATTTTTTCATTACTGTTTTCTGGAAAAAGGTTTCTTACCAAACCTAACTCCACAGTCCGGACATGCCTACCACTGCTTATCGGGACCAGCAATCCCAAAGTTCTGAAGAAATGCATAGTTACTTATATTAATTTTATTCTAATTGACCTATAGCTAGCTTCTGCCTCT
This sequence comes from Sigmodon hispidus, assembly GCA_004025045.1. NCBI lineage: Eukaryota > Metazoa > Chordata > Mammalia > Rodentia > Cricetidae > Sigmodon > Sigmodon hispidus. Next base: position 460 of record PVIH01004890.1, on the reverse strand, counting down.
TAACTCAACCCATTTCCATTAACCTGCCCTGCCATGTGGCCCGTGGTTCACCTGTGTTACCTTACATGTTGATTGTTTGGCAGCTGCACGATATCTGTCCTGACTCTGCCCTCCTTCCCCATCTATGCTCAGCTTTCTCCATCTAGTTCCAAGATGCCCGTCATAGGCTCTGTATTTCACAGCATACAGAATACATTCTCACATCAGTGTTTGATAATTATGTTCCTGTATTTTTTATCTAATTAATGCAGCATTAAAATTTTGTTATAAATGTTTCTTTATTCAGAATGTTTATAAATATATGTCAAACAGTAAGAAAATTTTTGATTTTTCTAATATATTTAAAAATATAAGACCGGGACCTGTGCTCTCTGCGGCGTCCCAGCGCACTCTGGAGCAGGGGCAGCTGAACTCTGCACCTGGCCACACCCGCAGCCCCTGCTGCTCAGGGAATCTACTA
>PVIH01004889.1:112997-132764 GCA_004025045.1 Sigmodon hispidus | reverse complement strand
AGGGGGAAGAGACCTTGAATAAGGATATACAGGGATGGAAAAAAAAAATCAGAGGGAAAGATGAACACAAAGAAAATATAGGTGTAGCAATCTTATTTGTATTTCTTCCCTTGATAAGCCATGCTTATCATTCTTATCCTCTGTATAGTTATTGTTAACTCTTCCACATTTTAAATTCTTTTTACTGTGTTTTTTTTTTGATAAATACAAAATAAAGAAGGAAGAAAAAAAATAGAAATTTACTCAAAAATTAAGTGTTTAAATAAATTCCTGCCTTTTCATCTCCCCCTCCCCAAAAAAAAGAGTCTGTAGAGGAAGGAGAATGGGGACCAGAAACTAAAGAGCGAAAGTTGTTATAACATTCTTATTACTAAGTGTTTCGTTTGGTTTGTATGTCCAGCTCACTATAGCATTTAATTACCTTTGTCAAAATTTAAGACAGAAAACAACAGCTTTTAAAAGAGAAATGTTTATAATGTTCTGGAAATCTAATTTTAATTTAAATTTACAAAGAAAAATTTTAACTCTCCACTTTGAAAGGAAGGGTCATTACAGGGTTTTCCAACGTTTTGGAGATGTGAGAGAAAAGCTATTATTCATGAACACAGCACTGCAGCTCGATGGAGGAACCCAGTGTTGGCTTTGTCTTTAGGCTGGGTTCTACCCCAAGGAACACTGTGAGTCTATCTGTGACCTTGTGACTTTTCCCACTGATGGTATTTCTAGGCATTTTGAATCTCTGGGTTCTGCCTAAAGAAGAATATGAAGAGAGTGAGTTGATACGGCATCTTTTTTTTTTTTAAGTCATTTTGCCCAAATCTGCTCATTATTTCCTGTATTAACTTATTTAAACATTTAAATAAACATTTGTTTAAATACAAAAAAAAAAAAAGAAAGAAAAGCCGAGGTGGTGCTGCTTGTGCAGAACAGAGATTATTTTGAATTGTTTTACTATTGGATTTCCATTAGCCTGTTTCTAACATTTCAGGTGACTCAGGAAATACTACTGAAATGTATTATTTAACAAACCAATATTATTCATTATGCCTAAAGCTATGAAGCACATATCATCTAACAATAACAGCAGAGATTTCTCTGTTCTGCTAGTGACAACCTTTTTGATGTATTGATGTGTTTAGTAAATTCTATGGTTTGTGATTATGCTTTAATTCCCAACTACAAAAACGCTTATAAACTTATAGTTCCCCTCCCCCACAATAGAATATATTACTTGCTGTAACTCAAGTCAAGTATTCCTGCCTTTGTATATATATAAATATATATATGTCAGATAAAATTATGAATTTATCATTTATGACATTCATGATACCTAAAACAACAGGTTTTTACCTGGAGATATGTCACAAATATTATAGGACTTGATGCACTTTTAAATGATTCAAATTTAGTTTTCAGTACCCACACGTTAGCTCACAAGCATATCAGTTTAAAGGTTTTTGTATTAAAATAACTTAATAGGACTATTGTGAACACTTACTTCCCATAGTGTAACTACATGTCTATAGGTAAAACACTTACACACATAAAAATGAAATATATTAATAGGAAAGATTCAAGTGTTTAAATATTTATTTAGAGACTTGAAAGTGTATTTAGTATTATTTCAAACAAAAGCTCACATAATTAAGCATTTCACACATTACATACTTAAAGTTCTCATGTCATTATAAGACACAATTGCTAGCAAGCATTGAGACAGAAATTCCTACAAACATTAACAAACATTATCACTTGTTTTCAAAATATGGACAATATTTTACTACTGAGGTTTTATGTCATTTATTGCACATTATTGTACAATGTAGACTTAAAACAATGCTGATATTACCTCTTTGACTCAATCTGGCACTACTAAAAAATCATTGGTATTTTGAGCAGCTATAGACATAATGAAATAGAAGATAATGACATCAATAAGGTCCCTGAGCCCTGTGCTTGCTCTATATATACTTAATGTATGTTTTCCTACAGTTTTGGCTTTATCTAGGTTATGTGTAGCATGAATTATTATTATAATGAAAAAGACTCAGAGCCAGATATCAGGGAAATATTGAAATATTAGAGAGAAAAAACACCACAGTCAAACTTCACCCACCTATCTTCCAGATTTCTCAGCCTTGCTTGTTCTTGCTTCTAATTATGATAGTTTTGATAAACCTGCCTTAAATGCCCTTCTTACCCAGCTGTATCCCATCCAGGGTAGGATTAAAGATAGGAGCTACTCTATTTGGAAGTCAGCCTTCAACTCACAGAAACACAGAAAGATCTCTGTCTCTGGAGTTATGGGATTAAAGTTATATAGATCACCACTCCTGGCATTCCCTGTGCTGGGATTAAAAGTGAGTGACATTGAAGCTTACCTGTTTGGCTTTGTTCTCAGAGAGATACAGAACTCTTGAATCTACCTCTTCTTAGTTTTTAACTGTGGTTGATCTCTTGAATTCTAGGTTTTATTAAATATGTAACATATCACTACAGTTATGCAATCCTCTATAGTTCTGCATTTTTAATAAATATTGTCTATAGGTAGAGATTCCTCTTTTTTTGTAATTTAATCCCAAAGAAACACAGAAAAAGTTTGTATTAATTTTAAATGCCCAGCCAATAACTATGTCTTATTACTACATAACTCTTATAACTTAAATTAACCTATTAATAAAATTATACATTCTGAAATGTGACATTACCTCTCTCTTATCTTGCATCTGGTTATGTCTGTATAGGGACTTGACTGATTTTGCCCTTCTTATTTCCAGTGCCCCTAGTCTGTTTATTCTTCCTTATCATATCCTGTCCAGCTATTAGCCAGTCAGCCTTTACTTTTAGCCAGGAGCCTATAACTTTTCTGGATGTAGAACTTTGAAAAACTTCAACAGAGATACTTTGAATGCTAGATCACCTGGACAATTTGGTTTCGTGGGTATCTGATGCCCTGCTTAGAAAATATACATTTTTTTAAAGATACAACACACATTTGCATTACTACAAGTATGGAGTAGATATTGGACACAAGATGTCATTCCATTAAGAAGCTAGAATTTCCACATAAAACCTGAAAAATCTTAAAAAGGGATTCTAAAAACACAAAAAATGGAGTCAAACTCTGCTTTTTGATTACCATTTTTTCTTAGGTAGTCTCCGTTTGCTAGCAACAAACAGAGCTATGACTTTAAACCAAATACAATAACATATAAAACAAAGTTATTAACCATAATCAAGTAGTCTTCATTCCAGAAATAGAGGGATAATTCAACATAAAAAAGTGGAAATATCCATCATACAAACAAATAGAAGGGAAACAAAACTCCAAGGATCATCTTCTTATTTGTTGAAAAAGTCTTTGACAAAAATCCAAAACTCCTTTATGATAAAAGTCCGGGAGAGATCATGACTGAAGAGAAAATACCTAAATATAATAAAAGCAATTTTATGAAAAGCCAAAGGCCAACATCAAACTAAATTTATAATTATATATTATATTATTATATAATATATTATATAATTGGCATTATTATAAATTATACAATAATATGTATTATATTATATTATTATATAGTATATAATATAATATAATAATAATATATGTATTATATTATATTATTATATAGTATATAATATATAATATAATATAATAATAATATATAATAATAAGAAAAACTCAAAGCAATCCCACTAAAATCAGAACCTATACAAGGATGTCCCTTCTCCTCTTATCTTTTCAATAAAGTTCTCAAAGTTTTAACTAAATCATTAAGAGAAAAAAAGCAGATTAAGGGGATACAAATTGGAAACCCAGAAGGAAGTGAAACTATCTCTATTTGCAGATTATATGATTGTATACATAAGTGATCCACAAAATTCTACCAGGGAATTTCTAAAGTTGATAAACCCCTTCAGTTATGTAACAGGATACAAGATCAATTCAAAGAAATCAGTAGCTCACCTATACACTAAAGATAAAAGGGCTGAAAAAGAAATAAGGGAAACATTACCCTTTATACTAGCTGCAAATAGCATTAAATACGTTGGAGAACTTATAACAAAGGAAGTAACAGATTTATTTGTTACCAACTTTAAGTCACTGAAGAAAGAATTTGAAGAGAATATCAGAAAATGGAAAGATCTCTCATGTTCCTTGATAGGTAGGATCAACACAGTAAAAATGAGAATCCTAACAAAAGCAATCTACAGATTCAATGCAATTCACATCAAAATACCAACACAATTTTTTTTTACAGAACTTGAAAGAACAATACTCAATTTAATTTGGAATATTAGGAAAGCCAGAATTTCCAAAAGAGTTTTACTCGACAAAGGAACCTCAGGAAGCATCACTATCTCTGACTTCAAGTTATACTATAGAGAGAAGGTAATAAAAATAGCCTGGTACTGGCATAAAAACCTACTCATAGATGAATGGAATTGAACCGAAGGTCCCAACATTAATCCAAAACCCTATGAACATCTGATTTTTGACAAAGAGGCCCAAAATATTTAGTGGAAAAAAGACTGTATCTTTAATAAATGGTTTTGGCACAGTCGGATGGTAATGTGTAGAAAAATGCAAATAGATCCAAGCCTGTCACCCTGCTCAAAACTCAAATTCATGTGGATCAAAGACCTCAACATAAATCCGGCCACACTGAACTTGATAGAAAAGAAAGTGCGAAATACTCTCCAATGCATTGGTACAGGTAACTAATTCCTAAATGTAAGACCAGTAGCACAGACATAAGAACAACAATCAATAAGTGGGACCTCCTAAAACTGAGATGTTTATGTAAAGACAAAACAACAGCCTACAGAGTGGGAAAAGATTTTCATCAATCCTACAAGTGACAGATGACTGATACCTGCAATAGATAGAGAACTCAATAAACTAGAGCCCAAAGCCCCAAATGACCCAATTAATAAATGGGGTTCAGAATTAAAAAGGAGTTCACAGCAGAAGATTTACAAATGGCTTAAATGCACTTGAAAAAGTGCTCAACATCTTTAGCCATCAGAGAAATGCAAATTAAAACAACTTTGAGATAAATCTTTACACCTGTCAGAAAAACTATGATTAAAGACACATTTGACATCTTATGCTAGAGAGGGTGGGGAGCAAGGGGAACACTTCTCTTTTGTTGGTAGGAGTGTCAGCTTGTTTAGCCACTCTGTAATGCAGTTTGGCGGTTTCTTCGAAAACAGGGAATCAATCTCCTCAAGCACCAAGCAATACAACTTTTGGGCATATACCCTAAAGATGCACATTTGTGCCCACAAATCATTAGTTCAGCTATGTTCATAGCAGCATTATTTGTAATAGCAAGAATCTGGAAACAACCTAGATGTCACTCAACTGAACTATGGATTAACAAATTGTGGTACATCTATACAATGGAGTACTACTCAGCAGAAAAAAAAAATATATTCTAACATTCACAGGCAAATGAATGAATTTGTTGAATATCCTTCTCAGTGAGGTATCACAGACCCAGAAAGATAAACAGGAGATGTACTCACTCATTAGTGGACTTTAAACAAAAACAAAGCATGTACAAGCTGCAAACAACAACCACTGAACAGCTGGGATCCAAAGCACTTAGGACTAGCATCTTGGAGCCCATTATCTCCAGAGGAGCCCCTAACCCATTTTTTCCCAAAGATTGCCAGCATGCCCAAAAAACAGAAAGTAGTCTAGAAAACTATGCCCATCTTCCTAAAAAAATATTCTGTATGGATGTTTATCTTTCTCGGAGAGTTGCTTACAAGTTAATATGTATCATATTAAAAAATTAAAGAAGGTGAACAAAATAATTAAATTCCAAATTTATTTAATTTGGAATTAAATTAAATTCCTTTTATCTTTCTAAAGGTAAAAAGCTATATGATATAAAAGTGATAGGGTAAAGGAGTAGATTACTTTATCTACATTAATCAAAAGATCAACTATTCAGTTAAAAGTATTTTATATTGGTGTCAATTTTGGTTTATTAATATAGATTTAAAGTTAATTTTGATAAATTGTATGTATTTTCTCACTTTTTAAAAATATTATAATTATGTTGCTAATTTAAAAATTTAATATATCATTAAAAATACAAATTAATAGACATCTATAAGAGTAAAACATAGTCAGGCTAGGTATGTTTTCAAGGTCATGAAGAATAGATTTCAGTAAATAGATGGTCTCCAAAAACTTCAAAAACATTTATAATATGGCATTTAATGTTTAATAAGCTAAGATTATTAAATGTCATCGAAACACTTCTGCTTCTGGCAGGACCAATTTACTTCAAAGAAGATAATAGGCATCAAAGACACTACAGATGGAGTTTGCTTTCCTTATGGCAAAAATTCACCATTTGGGAAAAAAAAACAAAAACAAAAACAAAAACTATTGCTACCCAAAGTCAACAGACAGGATGTAAAAATGACTGCTAACCTTTGCCAAGACAAGATAGGGTAGTCCTTCAAAATTTGCTGCTTCTCAAAAATGACTGTCATATAAATTAGGCCTCAAGCGCAAGTTGGCTTTCCCAATGATTCTGTTTTACCTAGATTGAATATCCAGACAGCAAGATGACCCTGTTGTTAGGTAACATTTTACTCTTCTGGTATCTTTTACAGAGCTGAAGGTTAGAAAGGTATAATTAGAGGATTCCTTAGTTCTAATAAAGATAAATTAGGTATAATATTTTAGACTTACAAAAATAAAAGATAATAAAATATACTCACTACCTTTGCCAAATACTAATAGACTAATTATGTAACTATAATTCTTACTTGATTAAAGATTTGCTGTACATAATTTTACTGTGTTGAAAATAAAGCTCTCCCTTTTATTTAGACAAAAGAGAGACATACTATGGAATAAATTCTTTGTATACTCTGAAGATTTGTTTTGGTGATTGGTTAATGAACAAGCTGACTGGCCAGTAGCTAAACAGAGTATTTTTAAGCAGGATAGCCAAACGGAGAATGCTAGAAAAAACAAAGTTTAGAGTTACCAGCAGACACAGAAGAGAACAAGATGAGAATGCAATGCTGAAGAAAGGTACCATGACATGTGCCAAAGCATAGATAAGAAATATAGGTTAATTGTAATGTAAATGTTAGCTAGTAACAAGCTTGAGCTAATAGCTGATTATTCATTATGAAAATGAACCTCAGCGTGTTTTTTGAGAGCTGCAGTTTCGACAGAAATTTTAACAAACATTATATATATTTTTATTACTCTCTATACTTCCTTTTCTCTCTCTGAAGCCTTTGTGCATTTTTAAATACCCTGTGACGTATTTAAAATTTTGTTTGTTTGTTTTGGTTTGGTTTTCCTGCTGAATCTGTGTTTACTGAGCATTTCTAACCTTTTCTGCCTGCATGCACAAATCCTTAAAATTGACACATGGCTAGGTTCATGGAACACTGGTAGCTCAAGCAGGCAGGCAGCTGCCAAAAGACATGTTTGTACTATTTCCAGAATGAGAGACTTAACACAAGGAAACTGCATTTGGCTCTGGTTTTGTGTGTCTAGAACCTTTTTTAAATATTTATCAGGAACCTTCATGGAAAAGTTTTGGACCTTCTGAATGTAGATGACAGTAGAAAGGACTGGGTAGCTTTTAGAGCTTCTTACATACGGACCAGAGTCCATACCGGGTCCATGAACCAGCTTCTTTAAACGCATGACTAGAAAACCAACCAACCATCTAACCAACCAAACAAACAAAACAAAAACAAAACCACTTTTCTCAGTCTTAACACTAAGGGGTGGCTACTTCAACTGATATGCTGGGCTGAATTTACTCACTTTGGGATCCCTTGTCTTTTTCTCTGGGGAGTGAATGATGGGGAGTAGAACTAAGAGAAGGTGTGGGAATAGGATCAGTAGTGAATATGGAATTTTTATAAAATATAAAATTAAATAAAAAGAAAAAACACATACACAAAATAAACATTTGTAATGTCCTATGCACATACATGTGGCTGGTCATTGGGCACCATTTATAGTTGGAGTTTCTCTATGTCTCAGCAGTTGCTCTCAAATAAACACAGGAAACTTCTTATTAAATATAAATGCTCAGCTAATAGCTCAGTCTAGTTACTAGCTAATTCTTACAAATTAAATTAACACACATTTATATTAATCTACATTATTTGACATGGCATTAACTCTCTTTCATCTTGCACCTCCTATACCTTTCCTGTGGCAGGCAGCTCCTCTGACTTTGTCATTCTTCTTTCTAATATTTTTACTCTCTCTTCCTAACTTTATCCTCTCTAGCTATTAATCACTCAGATTTTTTCCTAGACAAATTATAACAACATATGTTCAAGCAGTGTAAAAGAATTTTCACACTTATCTACTTTACACATGTGATAATAACTTATAAATACCATTAAAATTATCTTCTATAGATATAAAGATGAATTTGATTACTAAATGACAGTTCATTCTTACTTTCTTTGGTGAATATATTAATTTTTCATTATAAAATTCTTAACAATTTATATACATGCTTATATTTTCATCTTTTTAACCACTCTATGGCATCTTTTCTATCTTCTAATTTTTGAGTTTGTCAGCTAGAACATTTAGCATTTCTTCATTTTTAATTTATTCAAAAATTAATTTTGTTATATCTCACCAAACAGAATAAAATTTTCAAAACTTGTTACAAGGTATATTAACTAGAAAGAAATTAATTATATTTAGAAAAATTATATGTTTAATCTTTAATTTTGGTTGCTTATCACAGTGGTTCTCAACTTTTTAAAGTTGCAACATTTAATTCAGGTTAACTCAACCATTAAACTATTTTCATTACTACTTCATAAATGTAAATTTTTAGATGCTATAACTCATCATGTGAATATCTTTAAACAGAGACCTCCCAAATTTGTTGTGAAACACAAGTTGTGGAAAAGGAACAATTCACAAAATTTTGTCGTCTTGAATGCCATTGCTAAGGCAAACTTAGATAGGTTAACTATCCCCCATGTATGCAATTTAAGGTGTTTCCCAAACTTGTTCATTGTTCTCATAATTCAGTATTTATTTCACTTACTTATTGAGTTGAATACCAACTTATATTATTTGGAGGAATATGACTAAACACTATTTAAGGAGAAAGACATTATCTAAGGCTATTAACTAAAAGGCAAAAGAGACGTGTTCAAATAAGTTTTCCTTTATTTATTTTACAAATGAAATGATGACAAATTATTATTAGAATGAAACCTATAAATTTAAAACAGAGAGATAAAACACTTAAACTGGATATGTAAAAAATGCAATAGACATTTGCAATGAAGCATTTTTCCCATGATCTATAAGTTCTTCAGAATTAATAGGTTTATTTTACTAAATTATACGCATTTGAAGTATATTGGAAATCCATTAAACAGTTCATTAGACATTCTCTATTGTTTCCATTTGATATAAAATGTGTCCAAAAAAATCTTTCAATAATAAAATTACTTTATTTGTTATCAATAGGTCAAATAATTAAAACCACATTTTTCATTTAAATGAATGTTTTAATAATGCAAAACCAATTATTTTGTATATTAGTATATGTTTTTCTTTGCATAGCAATATTTATACTTGATTATGTAGATATTTTTATTTTTATAAATACAGTAAGTATTATATCTCATCTTCCCATTAATATTTAAACAAACACTGTGCTTCTTTGTTCCTTTGATCCATATTCTAAGAACATTGGCTGCCATAAACAGGTACAGAGACTTTCACCTTTTTTTGGGTAATACAACATGGTACACTACTATATTTATTCATGACTTTCACATTATGATAGAGGTGCTGCAATTTTAAATTGACTTTAATCTCTACATCAATTCTTAGATTTTAATTTGACATTCTCAACCTTTTTAATTTACAATATCACAACCTTGACCTGAAATTTAATAGACCATGTAAAATACCTGGGGATTTCTTAACATTTTACACTAAATAATGTTTCGACTCTTAGGACTATGTACATGTATTCAGATTTTTCTAAAAATGTTAACATGATAAATAACTAGTAGGCACTATTATCTATGTTATATATACTGAGTTAAAGATTACCATAAAATTCTTCAAAACTGATAAATACCTTAAAATTTAAGTGATTCTCCTGGAACTAAGGTTACAGATATTTGGTCTTTCTGTAGGTTATGAATGATTATCATTGTTTGGGGTAACTGACTAATAATTGTTAATGGTTATGGCAAGGAATAAAACTGTAAAAGGGAGAATAGATTCAGAGTGCTTGTTTTCAGAAAAAAGAGGGAATAAAGATATGATAGGATATAAAGTAGATTGTTGAATATACGTTTAAAAAGCAATTAGTACTTTTATATATTTTACATTGAATTGGAATTTTACATATTGTATACAAATTGTGTATACTGATACAAACTTGATAGTAATTTGTTATTGTACATATACTTATATTCTCATTAAAGGTATTGTACCTATATAGTTCATCTAACAATGTAATACAAATTGCTAGTCTTTGAAAGTCATTATTATTACTATCTAGGATATAAAGAAATGCAAGGTAATAGATATTACAATTAAACTTATAGTCAAATTAGAAATGTTTTCAATGTCAAACATTATATTTTCCCCGCAAATTCTCTCATGTCAATTTTTTTTTTCTGATCAAGTTCCCTGTAGCTTTATTATTTTAGCCAATATTTATACAGAATCTCTGCCATGCAGGTAACTGGGAGGAAAGGGGTAGGATATTCAAAAGAAGGTGGCAAGCCTGTGAGGAGAAGAAACAAACAGAGTATAATTGATATGGAAATCTATCTGTTGTCAGTTGAAGGCCTGGAGAATGTCACCTGCTGGTCTCAGAGGATCAAAGGAAGCCACCTGGAGTCATAGCTTAGTTTAAAACAATAAGGGCTTCTGACAAATGGCTATCTAGGGTGTAGACTGCTGGCAAGGGGCTAGCTGTAGAAACTAACTTATAAAATATGGCTAAGTTAGGCTTTGGCTCTCAACATTTCCTCCCTTACAATTATTTTATGAGGTGAATCAGTTATCATATGAGTGGGCATTAACCAAGAGGGAGGGAACAGAGACCTGATCTTTCAAGCGTTTTCCAGTTCAGGACAAGGAACCTTCGACTGCTTGGCGAAAGAAACTTCCTTTCCACATGACAGATGACCTTTTTAGGAGGAGAAAGGCTAGGTTATTAATATTAATACCTTTGGACATAAACCTCTGTGCAATCAAGCTTGTTCCTCAGGAAATTCAGAGACAGAATACATGGTCCTCTCCTTGCAGTGCTTTGCCTTGCATGCTCATTGGTACCCAAGCTTGCTTGGAAGCAAGCTTGCATAGCTCTGAATACTATGCAGTTCCCATAGGAATGCAAGTGTTTTAAAAATTTATTTTATTTACTATTTCCACATTGCAGTTTTCCCCCTCTTTTTTCTCCCATCCATTTCTCCACCATTTATCTACCCAAACCTCTCCTCTTTTTTTTCTGTTTAGAAAGGAATATGTCTTCCATAGGTTTCAACAAAACAGAGCATGTCAAAAGTTACTGTAAGATTAAGTACCTTCCCTTGTATTTAGGGTGGGAAAGGCAATGAAGTATGAGAAATAGGTTCCCAGGAGTTAGCCAAATTTTTAGAGACAATGTCTAGTTCAATTATTTGGAGTACAACAATTTACTAATACACAACTGTTTATATATATATATATATGCAGAAGGTTTAGGTTGGTACCATGTAGGCTCTCTTGTTGTTGGTTGACTGTTTCTGTTTATTATTATTATTACTATTATTATTATTATTATTATTATTAACAAAGAAGTCACACTTTCTATCCTGTATATCCTTATTTAAGGTCCTTTCCCCCTCCCAACACATCAGGTCATTCTCTTTTCTCTACAACCACCCATTCTCCCCTTCCCCCCCCCCGGGGCAGGTGGCAGGTCGTCCCAAGGTGCCACTGTCCCAATATTGCTTAGTTCAGCCTCCACTCCTAAAAGATCCAGTTTTCTCCACCCAACCTCAAGACTGAGTCAGGTGTTCCTCTAGGGGGAGTGGGATCCAAGGTGTCAGTCCAAGGTGTTTCTGATCCCAAGCTGTTCAGTGGTTGTGGTTTGCAGCTTGGGCATGCTTTGCTTTTTTCTTGTCTGTCTGTTTGTTTGTTTGTTTATTGTCCAGTAATGACTGAGTACATCCCCTGGTTATCTTTCTGGGTTTGAGATACCTCACTCAGGAGGATATTCTCCAAATACATCCATTTGCCTGCAAATTTTAGGATATCATTTTTTCTTACTGCTGAGTAGTACACCATTGTGTAGATGTACCACAGTTTGTTAATTCATTCTTCAGTTGAAGGACATCTAGGTTGTTTCCAGGTTCTTGCTATTACAAATAATGCTGCTATGAACATAGATGAGCTAATACCTTTGGAGTGTGAATGTGCCTCTTTAGGGTATATACCCAGAAGTGGTATTGCTGGATCCTTGGGGAGATTGATTCTCAATTTTCTGAGAAACCTCCATACTGCATTCCAAAGTGGCTGAACAAGCTTACACTCCCATCAACAATGGAGGAGTGTTCCCCTTGCTCCTCTCCAGCATAGGCTGTCCTCTGTGTCTTTTATCTTAGACAATCTAACAGGTGTTAGGTGGTATCTCAAAGTTGTTTTGATTTGCATTTCTCTGATGGCTAAAGATGTTGAGCACTTTTTCAAGTGCCTTTCAGCCATTTATAATTCTTCTGAGAATTCTCTTTTTGATTCTGAACCCCATTTTTTGATTGGGTTATTCAAGGTTTTGGGCTCTTTCTAAGTGTTAGGTTTCTGTGTGTGTTTTTTTAAAGTTTTCTTCCTTGTATTCCTATAAGCTTTCTTTCCCCTCTTCAGCAGGATTCCCTAACCTTGGCCTAATGTTCAACTGTGGGTCTTTGCATCTGCGTTCATCAGTTACTGGATAAAGACCTCAACATAAATCCAGTTACACTGAACATTATAGAAGAGAATGTGGAATATTGTCTTGAATGTGTTGACACAAGAGACAACTTCTTACAAAAAAAAGAAAAAGGAAACAGTATAGCAGATATTAAGATTGAAGGCACTGTCAATAGGCAAAATAAAAGCCCAGCAAATGTGGAAACATGTTTTGAAAGGCATTAAGTGTGAGATGCCTTATGAATTCATTATAATTAATTGTTCAGTAAAAAATTATAAATTATAGAGAAATAAAGAGCAACACAATGTGCGAAATTACAGTATGATATTGTACTTTAAATCCCTCAGTAGCCAGGCAGTGGTGGTTAACACCTTTAATATCAGTTATTTTGAGGACAGCCTGGTCTACTGAGCAAGTTCCAGAACAGACTCCAAAGCCACACAGAGAATCCCTGTCTTAAAACACCAAAACAAACAACAGCAAACCCCACTCAGTCTTGGCCTCAGTGGGAAAAAGGTACATTCCACCAAACCTGATCTGAGTTCAATTTGTAGACCAATCTGGTTGAGGAGAAGAACTGAATCAATCAAGTTATCTTCTGATATGTATATTTGTGCTATGGCGTGTGCATAGCAACATTCACACCAGGATTAAACAAAATGATTTTTCCAGAGCCATACAAATTGTACATGATTATCTAAACTTTTTTAAGAAGAAAATTACAGATCAAATATTAATAGTCATAAATCAGTTATTTCCAAGAATAGCCACAATTGCATCAGAATCCAAGAAAAAAAAAAAAAAAAAAACTACACTTTTATACAGTTGTAACTGTCATGTGACTTTGTGCTGCTTTTGAGTGTGTGGGTGTATATAAATACTAATTGTATGTGGATGTGTTTTGTATTCTTTATTTACATGTGTAGCTGAATATGGTATTTTACTACATAATGACAGAGTATTATTCTGAAATTATGTTTACTTTATTAATAAGAAAGATTAGCACTCATATTATCAAGTAGAATTCTCTTTTGTTTTTCCACTCTTAATCATAGTCTTCTTGGAAAATATTTTTGCATATTGCTTTCTTGAAACCCACTTTCTTTATTTGATGTTCCGAGTATTTCCTGAAACCAATCCTCAGATGACATCTCACTCATATAAACAAGGTACTGCTCACTTTGTTTGATTACACATGCCTTGCCATCACTGTATACAGCCATGCTGGGTTGATTTCTCAGTCCTGTCTTTTTTGCTCATCTTATCCCAGTATCTAAACACAGCACAGTTTACTCATTAGCAAGTGACAGTTCTTTCACAGATGTACTGATTTAAAGTGTCAAATGTCTAATAGTTTTAAACAAGTATCTTCCATTACTTCTAGTTTGACATAGATTTAATAAATTATCTGTGGAGTGACTTTACATTCATAGTGAAGAAGTACCTGAGAGTGAAAATAAATCATTTCCTGGTTTATGGTAAAATATTTTTATTTATTATTCCTGAACATATCTGTCCTTTATTAAACTTACTATCTCAGGACAAAGAAATATTAACTCAGGTTGACCTTAACAACAGCTTATAAAACTGTACAGTTTACTTAAAGTCTCTTTTATCTGACCTTTACCAGACTGAATGAAAATAGATTATTCTGCCCTCACTTGACAAATATGTTTTACTCCTAAAATGTCCTTATTCTTCCATATATAAGTATATATTCTCCCATATATATATATATATATATATGTGTGTGTGTGTGTGTGTGTATATATATATATTTCAAGTAACATTATAAGTAATGTGCTGAATACACATTTTTAATGCATTTATTTTTATTGATTTGTATAGTTTCACTGGGAATGATTTATGCTCAAGATGCAGCAGGTTTTACTTTTTTGTAATTAATCCAGGCTCCTGACTTTGGGCAGTATGAAACACACAGCTACCATTCATTATCTGTCCCCCAAATGCCAAATTTTCCAAAATATCTGATTAGAAAATAACTAACTTACAGTGAGTAAAAATAAAGTAAAATTGTGTATTTTCCCATATCTGTAAAATAATATGACCATAAAACTGTCAGACTTTGGTCTGGAGGTTTCTATAATACAATGTAATAAGCTTTAAATGATATGAGTTAAATTAACTTTTTATATTATAGAAGTAGAATATATTATCTGCTTCTATATCTATATGTGTTTTATAATCATACACAGGCTTTTGAATCTACTTATTTTACCATCCCAAAAAGGAGCACAAGCAATTTTATTTAATCTATAGTTGGAGTACTTTCACATAATTTATTGCGGTCAGTAAATATTTATTTGCTTTCATGATGTTTGCATATATAAATGATGCTGTTTATGTTCTTTGATTGTGATTAAGTGGTGAAAAATTCATCAAGCTTCCTGAGATCTGAAGAGCTTATTTAAAAATTATGTATAAAGTTTTGAAGAATAAAAAATGGCTTGACAAGTAGGCAGCCTGCAAAGCTACTGACACTTCAAGGGAAGAAGATCAAACAGGAACAGAGACAGCATATTCACACTATAGACTGGGGTGCTTGGCTTCACTCCAAGGGGGTTGAAAGAACAGATTGATAAAATACTGAGAAAGAATGCAGACATGAATTGCAAGGTATAGAATTGAAAGACCATTTAATATTCAACAATGACTTTTTTATTTTACATTTTTGACATTCAGTCAAGAATTCACATCAGTTTATCTGAGCTCCTCAGTTCAACTGCTGCTTTTCTAAGCCCAGGGAAAGAAAGAATCAGAGATGCTTACACAAGATAAATTCATTGTCTAATTTAAGTGTTTATAAATTTTTAGAAGCACAATGATATCTGTAGATTATATTCTGAAGTCTAAATTTAGCATGCCCATGTTCAATTTTTGTTTTTATTTTAGTTTATGATAGTTGTGCTAAGCATATATTTTTATTCTTTAAGAATCATGTATGGATAAAATGGCTTTATTATATCAACTCTATGCCTTCAACTCACTCAAGATATTCCATCAAGTCCCCATCCCATTTCACATGCTTTTGTTGTTTATGTAAATTTTACATTACCTACTGAACCTATTCCTGCTTCTGGTATTCAATAGCTTTGTAGCTTTTCAAAGGATTGTGCAGGATCTACTAGAGACCACACCCACATGAAAAGTGACTTTTCATTACCAGTGAGCATCAATTCTGTGCCTTTTTAACTTGTTGGGCCATGGAAGTCTTTCTGCTATGTATTAAGGTAAATAGCATTATTGTTTTTAAGAGCAATGCATGTCCAGAAGGCACTATCTCCCTGAAGTTCCCTCAAACACTTGTCTCTTTATAATTTTTAGCTTTCTCCACTCTCTATTTTTTTTTATATTCTCTGAACTTTGGTAAGGTGATATTATCTAAATCTTTACTTGGATGAGGAATCCAAAGATACATACTCTCTGGACTTTGAGCAATTTATGATGATTTCTTTAGTTTTGTTCTGTAAATGTATTCCAGTAACATCTCCTTACTGTTGAAAATTGTATTGTTTCCTATGTATGAATACTTTGTCTACATGTATACGTGTATACCATATGCATGCATGTTTGGTGTCCTTCAAGGTAGAATAGGATGTCAGATCTCCTTGAAATTTAGTTACAGTGCATTGTGAGATATCATGTGGGAATTTAATGAGGTCTTCCAGAAAAGCAAACACTACTCTTAACCTTTAAATTTCTTTCTAGACTTTTTTTAGATTATATTGTTATTTTAAATATATATTATCATAAACTCATAGGGAGTGGCAATATTGAGAGTTGTGGCCATTTTCAGGGTATGTATGTCATTAGTGATGGGCTTTGAGGTTTCAAATGCTCATGCCTTTCTCTTCGTACTGACTGTTGATCTTAATGATGTAGAACTCTCAGCAAGCACTAGAACACCATGTCTTCCTGGGAAATTTCATGATGATAAATGATTAAACCTCTAAACTATAAGTAATCCCCAAATAAATGTCTTCCTTTATTAGAATTGCCATGATCATGGAATTTCTTCCCATTGCATCTTTTTACTTTTATTATATTATCCAAAGGTAATTGATATCACTACATGTAGCATATTTTAAGTATTTGCTAATCATCCATGAATTTAATTTTACTATTTAAATTAATAATGGGTGTGTTTTACAAATTCAAAGCCATATATATATATATATATATATATTGCTTCAGTGTTTTTTTTTAAACTAGTTATTTATAATGCTCTTGAATTAAAGTATGCATTAGGTTAAGTATCTCATACACTGTAGCAAATAAACTAAACTAAATTAGAATTAAAATTTTATATTTTATTTTCTTTTTTATAAAGGATGTCTTTTATACAACAGGGTAGTTTTGGGGTTTGTATTTTGTTTGTTAATCTAGTAGAATTTATGTAGAATAAAAACTCTAAATTTTCACCTTTTTACAAAGAAAATTAAATCATGTCTCTGATAAACTATTTGTTTAACTTTTGGTGATAAGACTAAAAGTAATTTCTCTTTGAAATTTTATTAGTACTGGCAATATGTTTTAGATTATAATACATGTTGGCAAGTGAATTTTTCCAAAAGTTCTTATGAATTGGAGTTTCTTCACTAGTTGTCTTCATTTTACCAGTGCTCACATGATTACTATTTAATGTAACTTTATAGTTCTAGGCATATATAATTTCACATATTTATTTAACTATGGCATGTTTTGGTAAGGAGTTCATTTTCTTATTAGTAGTTCATATTTATTTTTGTTAATTAGCTACATCCTCCCTCATATTTTTAGTAGAATGTTTACCTCTTTTTTCAGTTAGTATTTATTGATGTCTTATAACTTTAAAATAATTTTCCTATTAATATTTATATAGTTTGAATTTACTCCATTTGGTCTTAAATTTTAATTGTGAGTAATAAAAAAAACTATTATGTTACAAAACTTAGTTTTCATGTTACTGTGTATTTAAGTACACAATATGATCCATTTGCCTTAATGTCAATATGTACTTCTATTTCTTAAGGACACTTATAAATACTAAATTCTGGAATTGTATTGGATTTGGAGAAATCAATTTTCTATTGCATTGTTGAAATTTTTTGCACATATGATATAACGTCAATTTACTTCCCAAGTTTAATTAATACCATGCAAATAAATTTAATTTTATAACAACAGAAATTATATCCCAAATCTTCAGTTTTTACTTCACTGTCCAACATAAGACAGGACAGTGAAATTCTAATAATATTTGACATAAAATTCCTTTGTTCTGATCTAAATCTCCTGAGAAATATTTTCTTTGAAGTGTATACTGAAACCTCTTGAAAATCTATTTAGAGCTCTCTCTCTCTCTCTCTCTCTCTCTCTCTCTCTCTCTCTCTCTCTCTCTCTTCTTATTTCTCTTTGTAATTACACCTGCATATAAATTCTTGAAGTATGGAAAAAGAACCAATAAGGCTGATTTGTCTTAGGTACATATACAAGTAACCAAAACTTTCTATTTTTCTTAGTTTACAGTTAAAAACAAACATCATAGCATTGAATATGAGGTGTGGCATTTAACATAGTTCTGCTTATTTTAAAATAGGGATCATTTATTGTTTTGCTTCAAATGGAAAGATAAAATATATGGATTTAAAACTGCTCATGTTCACTCCTTGAAATATGAAGATATTTGCTATTAATATCAATATTCATATGTGTATATGTAAGATTCTTATGTGTGTTTGCCTGTGCCACTGCATGTGAGGAGGTGACAATGCAATTCTTTCATGCTAGTTTGTTCCTTCAACCTTTATTTGGATATTGTGAATTGAACTCAAAGTTCAGGATTGAATCCATGTGTGGTGGAATGTTCTCTGTATGCTGTAAATAAAGGAGCTGTTTTGGTCTAAGTGTAGCACCGTAGAAGTAGGTGAAGAATCAAAGGAAAGACAGATAGAGAGAAGGAGGGCAGAGTTAGCTAATCACCAGCTGACCGCCGAAGAAGAAACATATAACAAACCCAGGTGAGCTGTGAGCCAGGCTACATGGCAGATAGATTAAAAGAAATGGGTTGAATTAATATGAAAGAGCTAGCTAGTAATGTGCTTGAGACATAGGCCAAATGGTATGAAGTTAATATAAGTGTCTGATTCATTTCTTTGGGGGACAAAAGCCGCCGTTGGCCAGGTCCGAGCCTTCTAGCCCAAACAGGCCTGGTAAATCTTTACAACATCCATGAAGCCGACAGCCAGTATCAAACTTAATGGAGAAAAACTCAAAGCAATCCCACTAAAGTCAGGAACTAGAAAAGGATGTCCTCTCTCCTCTTATCTATTCAGTATAGTTCTCCTCGAAGTTTTAGAAAAAGCAATAAGGGAATGAAAAGAGATTAAGGGGATACAAATTGGAAAAGAAGAAGTGAAGCTATCTCTATTTGCAGATGATATAATTGTATACATAAGTGACCCACAAAATTCTTCCAAAGAACTGCTACAGCTGATAAACACCTTCAGCAATGTAGCAGGATACAAGATTAACTCAAAGAAATCAATAGCCCTTCTATACGCTTAAGATAGAAGAGCTGAAAAAGAAATAAGGGAAACATTACCCTTCATAATAGTTGCAAATAGTATTAAATACCTTGGAGTAACTATAACCAAAGAAGTAACAGACCTATTTGACAAAAATTTTAAATCACTGAAGAAAGAAATTGAAGAGGATATCAGAAAATGGAAAGCTCTCCCATGTTCCTGGATTGGTAGGATCAACATAGTAAAAATGGCAATTCTACCAAAGGCAATCTACAGATTCAATGCAC